>CALNXI010001359.1:46739-129324 GCA_942486025.1 Porites evermanni | reverse complement strand
ACAAATCAAGCAAACTATCAAGACTACTCGGGGATTTATAACTGAGGTAAGCATTACTAGAACTCCACGGTTCCTAGTTACCTTAGAACGGCATGTGTCATTTATCTCGCGGAAACGTTTGTCAAAGTGTGTCTCTGTTTAATAAGGCCTTGTTGTCTATGATCTTTTAGTTCGCGGGGGACTTTTTCAGCGATAGTACCCATCATGTAGGATTTCCTCTCAGCCCTTTTACTGCCGATTTATTATGCATACATTGTTATCATCCCACTCTGTATACAGTTCAAATTCTATTAAGTGGCCACCTATTAAGCGGCCATCCTCCATTAAGCGGCTAGTGATCAAAGTTCCGAAATACTTGTAGAAAAGAATGGGAAAGTAAACCTCTATTGAGCGACTACCTTTATTACTGCTGATTTCATTGCTACCCGGATTTTTCAACGGTCATGATTCGACACTAATCACGTTACGTATGGCTTCGCAGCACGTAAACGGTTGTAAAAATAGTAGCAGGCGAGAGTTCTGTCGTGGGATCCGAAACAGAGAAAGAAACATCTGGCTGGCAAGGAAAGCTTATCACCAAAAGACATAACTGTATATTAGATTTAATTTGACCCCTTATTAGCCGGAATTACAGACGATTGCTTCGAATCGTTTTTACTCCCTCAGCCTAACCCTAACACCGTAAAATTCCGAAAAAAAAAGCCCCGGGGCTTATATTTTTAGAAGGCCCTTTTTGAGGAGCTTTATTCACGCCGGGGGGGGGAAATTTGCGTTTTAAAATTGATTGGGCTAGCCTTATAGTTGGAAAAAAATTACCTTTTTTGCTTTGTTTTACTTTGTATTTGAGGGCAATTTTCAATTACAAGTCCCCGTTACGAGTTTGGGGGACTTATATTTCCAGGGGCTTATACATGGAGGGGATTATTTTCGGAATTTTACGGTATGCTTCATCATTTTCAAATTTTCAAGGAGGGCTGCATTTTAGGAGCTTTTTCTGGAAGCACTTATGTCACTTTTGTTGACGTAATTTGATCAAAATGAAACTGAAAGCTAAAGGAAGGGAAAAATCCCTTAGGATTAATTTCTTCTTGGTAGAAGGGTTGATTGTCGCTTTAGGTAAGTTTTGTGCAAGTCCAGTTATTTTATGAAGGAAAATGCAATTGGCTTTTGTAGTGACTTGTTTTGCAAAATATGATTTCCCCGTAGACGTTTTTGTCGTTACAAATCGAGCGAACTATCAAGATTACTCGGGAATTTATAACTAAGCAGGTAGGCATTGCATTAGCTAAAGTTATACTAGAACTCCAGGGTTCCTTTACGTTAGAACGGCATTTGGTCATTTGTCTGGCGGAAAGTTTTGTCAAAGCATGTCCCTGTTTAATAAGCCGTGTTGTCTATAATCTTTCAGTTCGCAGGGGACTTTTTCAGCGAAAGTACCCATCATGTAGGATTTCCTCTCAGCTCTTTCACTGATTTATTATGCATACATGATTATCATCCCACTCTGTATACAGTTGAACCTCCATTAAGCAGCCAGTAATCAAAGATCCGAAATACTTGTAGAAAAGAATGGGAAATTAAATCTCCATTGAGCGGCTACCTTTATTACTGCTGATTTCATTGCTACCCGGATTTTCAGACATGATTCGGCGGTCATGATTCGACACTAATGACGTGACGTATGGCTTCGCAGCACGTAAACGGTTGCAAAAATAGTAGCAGGCGAGAGTTCTGTCGTGGGATCCGAAACAGTGAGAGAAACATCTGGCTGGCAAGGAAAGCTTATCACCAAAAGACATAACTGTATATTAGATTTAATTTGACCCCTCATTATCCGGAATTACAGACGATTGCTTCGAGTCGTTTTTACTCCCTCAGGCTAAACCCCATGTAAACCCTCTTAGTAAAATCCAGCTAGTGGTACATTATCAATGCTGCGTTCTGATTGGCTGAGCTACTACTAGGCTATATGTCATAGCCCACTAGTAGCGAAACGCGCGGGCTTTTTGGCGGAAAAAAGGATTAAAGTCCAGCTTTAACTAGCTAAGAGTTTTTTATTCTCGATATTTTTTACCAACTAGTTGGATTTTACTAAAACAATTATTCCTCTCGCCCTCGTGCTCTCTGAGTCAATAGCCCATTCGGTCTTCGGCCTCATGGGCTATTGACTCAGAGGGCTCGCGGAATAATTGTTAAATATGCTTTATTATTTTCAAATTTTCATTGGATGGCTGCATTTCGAGAGCTATTTCTGGAAGCACTTACGTCACTTTTGTTGACGTAATTTGATCATAATGAAAGTAAAAGCTAAATCCCATAGGTTTAATCAGTCTTCTTGGTAGAAGGGTTGATTGTTGCCAGGAGCCGATTAGGCTCCTGTGTGCAAGTCCGGTTATTATGTGAAGGAAATTGCAATTGACTTTTATACTGACTTGTTTTGCAAAATATGACTTCTTCGTAGACTTTTTCGTCATGACAAATCAAGCGAACTATCAAGACTACTCGGGAATTTATAACTGAGGTAGGCATTGCATTAGCTGAAGCTCCTCTCGAACTACACGGTTCCTTTACCTTAGAACGGCAATTGGTCATTTATCTCGCAAAGACTTTTGTCAAAGTATGTCTCTTTTTAATAAGCCGTGTTGTCTATGATCTTTCAGTTCGCACGGGACTGTAGGATTTCATCTCAGCCCTTTCTCTGATTTATTATGCATACATGTCTGTACTCATAGTAGTCTGCTACACAGCCGTTTTTAGTGTCTGCGTTGCGTGACGACATAAGGGACTTGTCAGAAATTAACAGGGGGGGAGGGGGGGGTGGGAATTTTAAATTTGGGTTCGGAAATGAGGTGACCCATCCCTGCAATGGGAGTGAAATTTGCTAACCCTCCCCTTGACCGTGGCCTAAAATATCATGACCCTCCCCTTGACCGTGGCCTAAAATATCATGACCCTCCCCCTCTAGTATAAAAGATAAAATCTAGTTCTTGCAATACACTAGGGTGAGTCAGTATTATGAAAGCTCAAAATATATTTCTAATCTGTTCTTTGTAATACCATATACATACATTTTAGATGACAGCATTAAGAGTCCGACTCTCCTATTTCTCCCAGTTTTTTTTTACAAAATAAAGAACTCCTTTTTTCTTCTGTGGGTGAACCTCTACATGATCACGGACACATATTTGCATGACCCACCCCCTTTTAACGGGCCATTTTTCATCACCCCTCCCTTTTCTGCAGTCTCAAAAAGTTGTGACCCTCTATTTCCACCCCCCCTCCCCCCCTTCTAATTTCTGACAAGTCCCTAAAAAAAGGCTGTGCAGAAGAATCATATTTATCATCTGTGTTAAATTATAAAGGCAAGCTGTATACAGAAATCTTTTTAAACCGGCTCATCCCCGGACGGGTGTATTTCAAAAGAACTTGCAATCTTCCTAAGTGACGTGACACAAAGAAATTCAAAGACGTCAACGTAACAGACCTATACTAGCTAAGGACAATAGGAAGTAAAAAAACAAAAACTCCTCAAGTTTTTACACGTACCGAGTTGTTCTCCATGCGCCTTCCTTTGCGTACACAAGGAAAGTTGATGTTAGCGAATTTCAGGTAAAAAAATAGGGACACTCTGAGACTCTGACATCGAAAACCACAAATGAAAGGCTTCCGGCGGGAACAATCTACATTAGGTTTCTTATCTACCTAAAAGCTATCTATGGACAAATTCATTTTTTTACTCCTGCCAGGAAATTAAATTGTTCTCGATTTTTCTTGATCATCGCTCTTAAGCTGAAACCGAGCAGGGCAAGGAGTAAGGGGGGCCTTTCCTATTTTATATGAACCATAATTATAATGTTCTGAATTTCCACAAGCTTAAAATAACTATAATATATAATATATATTCTTTTCATTTGCTGTACATTTGTATTCCGCTAGCAAGAGATTTTAAACCTTAGAAATAAGTTCACTTTCCGAAATTTGACTTTTCTGAATATTCCTACTGGCCCGATTTGTAGTTTGTTGCCAAAAGCTTTACTATTTTCAATGGAGGGTAGATGAATGTACAGCGACTAGATAGATAATATACAACATGTTAAAATAATGGTAAATCTGGTTTCTTTTTCATTTCGATCACTGATCACCAAAAAGAATGTCTTTTTCCTTTTTTAGGAGAAGACCCCAGTTTATCAAGTCACATGACACAACGATAAAAAAACAAGTAGAACGATCACTATTTGTGGCAAACCAAATGCGACTGTGATCATGGACAAAATCGAATAATAAAAGAGCTAATAAATAAGCTTTTACTCAATGTTTTAGTTTTTCCTTTTCATTTTCGTTATCGTACGTTATCTTACATATAGAAAAATGGTATCAACGGAAAAAAAAACAACATATGTACACTTTTTTTTTCAGAAGTGCTGAAATAGCAAGGCAAGCAAAAAATGTGACAATTAAAACTATCTTCGGGAAAAGCACTACGTAGATTTTATCTGCAATTTGTTAGTGGAATGGCTGCGAAAGGACAAACAGGGGCCACCTGTAATCTTGGGAATACCAACAAGATTGCCGATGAAGTGGGGGAGAAGACAGAGAAAGAAAAAGCGGATAGTACTATTGGCGACGCCTATGTTAACTTTAAAGATTTCCAGAAAGCCATAGAGTACCATACACGAGACCTCAAAATTTCCAAAGAAGTGGGAGACATGGCAGGAGAAGGAAAAGCCTACTGTAATCTTGGCAACGCCTATGACAGTCTTGGAGATTTCCAGAAAGCCATAGAGTACCATGTACGACACCTCAAAATTTCCAAAGAAGTGGGAGACAGGGCAGGAGAAGGAATTGCCAACGGTAATCTTGGCAACGCCTATCACAGTCTTGGAAATTTCCAGAAAGCCATAGGGTACCATGAACGACATCTCAAAATTTCCAAAGAAGTGGGAGACAGGGCAGGAGAAGGAAGAGCGAACTGTAATCTTGGCAACGCCTATGACAGTCTTGGAGATTTCCAGAAAGCCATAGAGTACCATGCACGAGACCTCAAAATATCCAAAGAAGTGGGAGACAGGGCAGGAGAAGGAAAAGCGTACTGTAATCTTGGCAACGCCTATGACAGTCTTGGAGATTTCCAGAAAGCCATAGAGTACCATGAACGACACCTCAAAATTTCCAAAGAAGTGGGAGACAGGGCAGGAGAAGGAAGAGCGTACTGTAATCTTGGCAACGCCTATGACAGTCTTGGAGATTTCCAGACAGCCATTTACTGTTATAAAAACAGTGTCATTGCCTTCGACTATATCAGGGGAAATCTCATATCTAATGACGAATGGAAGATTAGTCTTGGGAGTACGTATGATAATGTTAATTTGAGGCTCTGGGGGCTACAGTTTAAGCAAGGTAAAGTCGTCGAGGCACTTTTAACTGCTGATCATGGACGTGCCCAAGCTTTAAATGATCTTCTGGAGTTCAAGTATGGGTTTAAAGTGTTGTCTCGAGAAATAGGAACATTCTCTGCAACAACACCTGACATTCTTAATTACCTACCATCAGATACAGCTTTTATAGGTATTAACGAGGAAGGAATAGTTCTCTGGGTGAAAGAGAAAGGAAACGAAATCAAAACTAGGAAAACTCAGATCGATATCTCCGTCAAAACCTATTTTCAGTCTCTACTGGAGACTGCACTTGAAAAAATGGGTGTGAGAGCTGATGTTAACTGTGAAGATCGTTCATTAAGGAACCCAAGCGATAACAAGTTAGCAGAAAAAAGATCCAGTCAGCCAAGGTCTCATTCCTCATCTTTTGAGCCAAAGTCATTACAAACATTTTACAAAGTTGTTATGGACCCTATAAGAGACTTACTCCAAGGCGATGAGGTTGTGGTTGTTCCACAAGGACCTCTTTGTTTGGCCCCTTATGCTGCTTTCATTGACTTGAAATCTAAGTACCTCTGCGAAACTTTTAGAATTCGCCTACTTCCCTCACTTTCTACTCTGCGATTAATCCAAAATTGTCCAGCAAATTGGCACAGCAACACTGGCGCTCTCCTCGTCGGCGATCCGTGGGTACAGGAGGTAGTTTATGAAGGAATGACGCTAGAGCAGTTAGCGTGGGCCGCAAAGGAAGTGCAGATGATAGGGGAAATACTTCAAACTGAACCTCTCGTTGGAAAGCAGGCAACAAAAGATGAAGTGTTAACACGTATCTCCTCGGTTGCTCTGGTGCACATTGCTGCTCACGGTAAAATGGAAACAGGAGAAATTGCCTTGGCCCCAAACACAACACGTTCATGCGTGAATCCAGCCAGGGAGGACTATCTCTTAACTATGAAAGATGTTTTAAAGGCGCAGATTAGGGCAAGACTTGTTGTACTCAGTTGTTGTCATAGTGCCCGGGGAGAAGTCAAATCTGAGGGTGTGGTCGGTATTGCACGGGCATTTTTAGGTGCTGGTGCTCGCTCTGTTCTGGTATCCTTGTGGGCGATCGACGACGAAGCTACTATGGAGTTCATGAAAGTCTTCTACCAACAACTAGTCCATGGACGAAGTGCCAGTGAGGCTCTGAATAAAGCCATGAAATCCATGAGAGAATCTGACCGCTTTAACGCAGTGAAATACTGGGCGCCGTTTGTTCTCATTGGTGACGACGTAACGCTCGAGTTTGAGGGCATCCAATAAATAACAAGGTATTTTAGGATATATTTAAACCTTGGATAATATTACGTGCTTTAGGAAACATCATTTCAGCAAGGTATTATACTTATTTATGTTCATTTTATTGAGCAACGAACTCAACCGGTGCCACGGAGCGTCAATCTGCCAATCACAGGTCAAGTTCACAACAACATAAGAGTCTGACTTTGTAGTTCTTTTGGCAGTTAAACACTAGAAAATTCATTTCAAGTCTCATGATTTTTACACATTTCAAAGTGTCGGTGGCTCCGTATGAGTTCGTTCCATTGTAACTTACAGTCGAACCTGACGTAAGCGACGACCCAAAAAGCGAAGATCGAATTTCCGGTCGCTTATTTTACGGAAGGTGGTCGCTTAGGAAAGTCTCCAGATATGGTATACGTAAATCCTTTATTAAGCCTCCCGGGGGGTTTATTCATTTCAAGAACGTTTGAGAGGGAGGAGGGGCTTATTTAATGAAGCGAAGATTGTGATATCATTTCCCCATAAAAAACTAGAGTGAAAAAGCTTAAGGACATGAAGTTGGAGGTCATGATTAGCCGAGGATCAAAATCAAATCGAAACATCCAGCTCGTGAATAAACCATACCGGATAATCAGTCCATATGAAGCGTTACAATCGTGATAAATTAATACATCTATCATACGTCTATTATATAAGAATTGGGAGAAGAGACTTGAAAGAGGGGAGGAGGTTAAATAATTTTCCTCTGAAAAGGGGAGCTTATTAGAGAGGAAGGCTTAATTCATTCATAAGTCTAATCATTGCTTGAAGTTACGAGTTTAAATGTGACCCTTGCTCTCATAGATTTAGGGCGTTTTTGATTCACCGTATTCATTCCCCGTCTTAATTAAAAATAAATTAATGGAATAAACTCGCCAGAAATCGCTTGTTCTGTCTTTCATTCTACAAAACTGCTTCAAATAAAGTATTTTGATCTATATAAACTTTAAATGGTTCAAAAATTACGGTATTCTTATTCCGGAGTACGATCAGTCGAGCGCACTCTTAGAAGTCAGTGGTCAAAATGTTATGCCTCCCCAGATGAAGTCACTATCCTTTTCTTTTGTTTGCTTGCTAACGTTGTTTTTTGCTGTTGTTGTTGTTGTATAGGTTATGATGAAGAATGCAGTGAAGCAGTTCCTAACCATCTGAAGTTGAGGTGAGTTTCAACTTTTGTGACAATTACGAGGTGGAGCGTTCCTCGCAAGAATAGGAAAACTTTATCTAGGAGAGAAAATTATATGCTGTTAATATAAATAATTTGAAGCTTTGCGTAGTCTGAAAATAACGGTGTACGTTTCGTAGCTTATTTTGCGACCAGTTGTGTGCATTTGAAACTTGTTTTATAGTGCCCTTAAAAATATCAGGAATAAGTAGTGAATTTCGGCTATTTCCATTGATACCACATGGGACAGAGGCACTTAAGACTAGCAATTCAATGTATTTACATTCGGCGAAGCTAAACGTAGTGGCAGTGACAGAGAATGTAAATACTTTCCTATTGGTACGAACGCACGCGAGCCGCTATGGCGTTAATTGACCCTATTGTTATTAGGTATATAAGGTTTTGACAGTTGTAATGTATTCATCTCAGCTCTCGAACTATCAACTTTTATTTTTATATGTTACTTTATTCATCTATCGATTCAGTTTTTACCTTTAACCCCCAAAGGTTGTGCGACCGCATCGGTTGGGGAATACGTTCCCAATTTTTTCCCATTGGGTTTTTGGGTTTTCGTATCAGGCGGCGCACGTGAATAGTTTAGCCTGAGTGACTTTATTTAGGAATATTTGTATACCATTCTTTATTTATGATGTTGAACTTTGTATGTTATCAGTTTGGACGGAATTAAACACTCAGGCTCCACAGTTTGAGCTGCACACCCATGCCCGTCTCTTAGTCGTGAATATAAATAGGAAATATAGTTCCTTTATATTATTTACACAGTTGTAGTTTTTAATTCTTTTGGCAGATTGGTTTAAGTTTATTAGCGTCTAGAGTGGTATCCATTCTAAGACTGAAGTCAAATTCCCTGTTCAGTCACTAGGTTAAATCACTAATAAATGTAATTCTACGTTTACTCGTCTTTTTGATAGGCGGAAGATTTCTATTTCAAAGCTCAGGCTTATTCGCGTTTCCGACGTTGTTTTCACCATCGAGTTTTCTGATTTCTCTTGTCGACACCTTTTACATACAAGAGGTTAAGCCGGAAAGAAAAAAGAAAGACAAATAGGGAAATTAAAATCCGTAATTGTTTGGTGCATGGTCAAAACATATTTAAGAGTCCCTTGTTTTCTGTTTTGAAGAAAACAAACTTTCCAGGTTTAATTCAAGTCTACATGACCTCATTTAATTATACATCTTTACAGAGGATATGTTTTACACCTGACCTAGATTGTACCTATAAAAATTAACTTCTTCACATAAATAAATCGTTTTGTGTATCCAAACTGGTGTCTATAGTAGTAAGTGTCAAAGCAATGATGTGGAACTTAATTCTAATGCTGACAAGGAACGTATACCTTCCTGCGTAAGGTTATTTAACACTGGCCTAAAAATGTCGTACCTCAGTGAGGCGGTGTCCTTATTGGCTGATCGAAATCTTGGTTAATAAGTTTTTTACAAAAAAAGGAAAATTGAGCTAAATCGTGAACTTAGATAAAATAACGAAATAAATAGGATTCCTCGTGAGACAATGTGGAAAGTTTCTATTGACACCACCTGTTGAATGTAGCAAGCGTAGCCAACATAGCAGGGGCAAGAAGTGTAGCAAGCAAACGTAGCAAGAGAAGCAAGTATACCAAACGTACTGTAGCAAGCGCAGCAAGTGTATCGTAGCAAACATAACAAGTGTAGCAAGAGTAGAAAGCGTAGGAAGAGTAACAAGTGTAGCAAGCGCCGGTAGCAAGTGTAACAAGCAAACTTTGCAAGCGTAGCAAGTGTACGGGCAAACCAAGCAAGCGTAGCAATTGCAGCAAGCGTAGCAATAGACCTATTCGGCTAACTCAATGTTGTACCCAATTCAAATCTCCATGTAATCGATCTTTGAGACCTTTCGTTTAAAACGTTTTCTCAACTAACTGAAGAATGACAGAGTTAGTTCTCCCCAAAATAAATCATTCTCTCAAAGGCTTTAAGGCGAAAGTAACATGAGCAAATTAATATGCGGATGGCTGGTTCCCTTTAGTTAAAACTATTTTTTTAAAAAAATGTTTAAATGATAAGAAAGGAAATAAATAAAAAGAAACAGAACAAAGGGAAAGAAATAGAAATAGATCAATTAGATGATTAAAATGAAAGAAATAAGAGAAATACATCCGTATTCAAGAAATGGGAAGAGAGACCCTGACTGGTTGTCGGGCCGGGGTTCAAACTGTCACAGCTCGCTCAGCTGAAGATAACCCAGGGTTAGTATAGTATAGTTAGTATAGTGCAAAATTTGAATTCAAATATGAAAGCTATAAGGTAAATTCAATTTGATTTTTTGTCTACCTTTTGATGATTGGATTTGATTATAGTTAACTGAAAAAATGCTTTTCAACTAAAGAAAAACAATCCCAGATTTCATGACGATATCTCAAGGAATTACGTCGTGCACCAGACTCTTTGCAGATGATATGAAGGTGTCTAGGGTACTGAGGGACACTAAGGAAGATGTTGAAGAACTCGGCAGAAAGATCTTACTCGTTTGGAATATTGGGGCAATTGAGATTTAACACTGATAAATGCAAAGTGATGCGTATTTCTAAAAAGACAAACACCGTCATCGCAAGCTGAGGAACCTGAATTGATGTGATTGGAAATCATGCATTGCGCGCTCAATCTACAGATTAGTCAGGTATCCGCTAGCAGATAACTAACTAATCTCTAGGTTCTGTAGACTAGGTTGCGCTGATTTCCAAAACTATCTATAGGCTCTTAGCCAATGAGAAGACAGATAGTGAGTACAATGTAAAATAAACAGGGTTATCGGTACGTGGGGAAAAAAGTTCATCCTGGTGTCCGGTTAATAGAGGTTTTGCTGTATCTTTGTCTACCTGTTATAAATAATTCAGCCTCCAGCAAATATGAAAGCACACAAACCAGTTGCAATTGTTATGAGGTAGTTGCCTTTAGTTTTGTTTTTCAGTTGTGCTATTTTTAAGATTTTGCTAGCTTCGTGATAAACAGTTTATAGACTTCTATAGACTTAGAGACTCAGAGATTCAGTGTATTTCCCCACATGGTTAGTTCCTGAGTTTTTGTCTAGTATTATCCATTTGAAGAGTTTGTTAAGCTTAGTTTTGTTTCTTTGAAGTAGGCTTGTTTGGGGAGTACCGCTGACCTTGAGTTTTACCAACAATCGAGTTCCTGTTTTGTATGTTTTGTCGTACTGGGCAGTTTCACTGTTAGCATTTAACAGCTGGTTCTTTGACACTTGTCGGTTGCGGCTGTGTAGGCTTATCTATAGCAAACCTGTTGCAATATAGGCGATAAGATATTCAATAGAAACTCTTCCGGTCAGCCAACCCAAAATAAGTCTACAATTTGGTTATTTAATTCGCTGTGTAAGCTAGTAGAATTTGTAGAGTTGTTGTAAGCAGCTGTTAAAGATTAAACTGCTATCTTAAAGAGAAAGAACAGAGTCTTGGTCCTCTCATTTCAAAGCCTAGCGAGCTTCACAAGCCCTCAACACAATCTTTGCATGATTAAAATGGACAACCCCCCTCAGTTCCAGAATATTTTTTGTCACGTTAAATATATGACATATATTTCTTGAAAATCAGTACGTTACCCGTCTTTATGCCCTTTTGAGGTTCCTAGTTAATTAATCTCTAAGGTGTGCAAAGGAAGTTTGACAATGAATAAGGGGACGACGTTCCTACCCTTAAACTGACCTATACCGTAAAAGATCCATTAAAACCCTGGGGTGTGTGTTAATTTATTTTAAGTTTTGAGAGGGACCTCTTTTATTTCCAGAGTCAATAATAGGGTAGACTACGAGAAGTCCCCATTTTTCCTCAGAGACTAAAGCGAACGAAACGCGAGCGCACGTGAAAATCTCTCCACGCGAGGAAAGGCGAGACGCAGCGGTAGAGAGCGCGGAGTGAGTTTCACGCGCGGTCGCGTTTCGCTCGCTCTACTATCCCTGAGGGAAAATGGGGACTATTTATACTCTAATAATAGGGGGCGTTTAAAGAGATTTGCGTCTTGGTAAATGGATGTGCCCAATTTTTTTTCTTTTCGATTTTGTCCCCGATGTCAATGTCAGTATTATAATATGGGTTCTAAACTTCCGTAGAGAGCTGAGATTTATGCCCTTCTGCCTGATCTTGTCTGGGATAAAACGATTTCAGCAAAAATAATTACTAAAAAAAAAAACTTTTCAAAGGCGTTACCCCTATTATGTGTATGATTGAACTAGATATGGTTGGTGCTTAGTAGGCTTGGGAGTAGTATAAGGTAGGGTAAGGTTGGGAGTAGTATAAGGTAGGGTAGGGTTGGGAGTAGTATAAGGGTAGGGTAGGGTTGGGAGTAGTATAAGGTAGGGTAGAGTTGGGAGTAGTATAAGGTAGGGTAGGCTTGGGATCAGTATAAGGTAGGGTAAGGTTGGGAGTAGTATAAGGTAGGGTAGGGTTTGGAGTAGTATAAGGTAGGGTAAGGTTGGGAGTAGTATAAGGTAGGGTAGGGTTGGGAGTAGTATAAGGTAGGGTAGGGTTGGGAGTAGTATAAGGTAGGGTAGGGTTGGGAGTAGTATAAGGTAGGGTAGGGTTGGGAGTAGTATAAGGTAGGGTAGGCTTGGGAGTAGTATAAGGTAGGGTAGGGTTGGCTAGAGACTATTAGTAAGGGCTTATAATCAGCAGAAACTGCGCTTTTATTGCACTGTTCGCACTGGTGACTCTTTTAACTTGAAGTTTGCTATGATGACCAAACTATTGTTTTTAACTTGAAAGGAATTCTGCTGCCTCATACAGAAACGTCCTTTAGACTATTTTTCTGCTAAAATTCCTTTTATATTTTCCTCTTAGATATAACATTTAGTGTACATTTATGTGGAGAAGGTAGGCGGCAATTTTATTTTGAGCCACTTTTGACGGAAAAAACGTCTAAATCCCTATGACATAGCTCCTCTGACATTTGATGTCAGAGAAAATTTATCATTCAGGTATTGCATGTAACACGAAAGCGTCAAAGCAAAATTCTAACCAAAATTTAACCTGAAGTGTTAACCGCTTTCTCGCCTGACACATTACGCTAGTTAACCTTAAAATCCAGTCCCAATGTCGACAGAAACGGGAGTCCCGTTTGCTACTAAACCGACTTGAAAAATGCCTCTCCGGCCCTAAAGGTTTTCTAGATTTTTGAGAAACGCACGCTTGAAAAGGTTTAGGTAGCTCTGAGAAAAGAACGTCTGGAATTTATTTCTGGTCAACTTAGAGTTAGACTCTTAGCCGTGGACGTATCGAAACTTTAGCTTGTGTCGAGGGGTCATTGTTATGTCAAACTTTCACCATCTTCATCTTTCAGATGGAGTTATAATTTTTATTTCCTTTATAACATTTTCTGTCTTACCTTGTGAGTTTTAGACGGGTCAGTTTAAAGGAAGTTGTGACTCAATGTGTTAGCTTATCTACGGTCAGCGTTTTATCAAACATCTGACATCTAACAGTCGTCCATCACTATCAATCAACAAAAATTCTTTGATGAGCCACGTTTTACCTGGATTCAGTGCGCATTCTACTACGGCTTTGCATCATGTTCAATGAGGAATCTACGGTTTGCCCATAGAAGACATTACAACTTTTTTTCGCTAAGTTATTGTGCGATTTAGTTTACTTTGTCTGAGAAAGTTCGAGCTTGCGATAGTTTTCTTTGACTGAGAAATTTATCGCGCGACAACTTTTTAAACATCGAAAAGCAAGCAAGTAATCTACAAAAATGGCGCATGCGTGTTTCGCTCGGCTAGAAATCTCTTTGGTATTTGCCGTAATTCATTTATCAAGCGCCGTCCTACCGCCTTATATCGGTGGTGATTTGCATCATGAAATAGCGGAGCGAGACGAGCTAATCAGGAGTTACTTCAGTATGGGACTGAATTATTCTGAAATACCATTATAAGCAAAGTAAAAATAGTGTAATGAAATAAAAATTTATATTTTGGATCCAAAGTTTTTATCCAACTAACATGGATTTCTTTATTCGGCATAGCTATTTTCCCCGACTCCACAGTTTTTTTCGATTGGATCCAACATTACGTTTTTATTCCTGAGATCCAAAGTTCTTGCTAGGGATCCAAAGTTATTACTCCGGATCCAAGGTTTTACTTCAGATCCAAAGATCCAAACCAATTTAATATTGCGACTCTGAAATTTGAACACGTGACGAGTTTAAAAGACTGTTGCTCGGTATTTTTGAATCAACGAAAGAATTTTTTCTGTACCAGTGTTTAGGATCACTTCTTACGGCAGAACGGCAAGAAAATCAATAGATCTACGTAGCAAACAGAAAAAAATTGCACTTAAAGCACACGTTTTTGCACGGGTAAACTAACATCAAAGGCAGGACTCGACGCAGGACTCGACCCTTTTTCGCTTTCCCGCCATTTTCACCTCCTGCAAGTCACATGACCATTAAAAGGAGGGTTTTCGTTGCAATCATGAAGGTAAGGGTTAGTGTTAGGGTTAGGGTTAGGGTAGGTTTTATTTGTTTATTTATTATTTTTAGTTATTTTCTTTTTGCTTGCAGAAAAATTAGAAACGTTCTAACTGGAGTTCTGGCTCAAGTCGTGGCTCGATATATAGGCATCCTCGTAAAAGTCACGTTTAAAATGATGAATGAATGTATCTTTAGCTATATGCATTTTAAATGTACTTCTAATTCTCAGCAGACATGATTGTGCATAACCAACATTTCAGGGTGCCACCTACAGTTTCTTTGCGAAGTTATATCTCAGGAACAAGCATAGAACTTTTGTTAATATACTGATGATGTGTCACTACTCACCACCCAGATCTAAGTACAGGTAGTGGCCAGTGCGGGATCCAGACCTTGAGATAAGGGGGGGAGGGGAGGGGACCCGGTCATCCAGACCCTTAGATAAGGGGGGGGACCCGGTCATCCAGACCCTTAGATAAGGAAGGTGGGGCGGGGGTCCGGTCTCCCCAAAAAATTTTTTTGGCCCCCAGTTTGGTCTAAAAATAAGGGGGGGTGGGCACCCCGGGCCCCTCCCCTGGATCCGCCACTGGTGGCACGTCATCAGTATAGAATTTAAGAATATTTATGGAGATCAGTCTGGAGAATTTGTAGGTGGATATTGGGCTTAAAGGGATAAGGGCTTTGATGTACCAGTGACACATCCTCACTTAAAAATCCACAGGAAGAGTTATCTCTCTCGTTCCCTACTTTGACTATGGTTTCATTTTGTTCTCCTTAATATAACTTCCTTAATAGATTTAGTAACAGCATCAAAGAACCACACTGTTGGTGTATATCGAATGGGACCACCAAGTCATGACATTACAGAGTATGGAGAGATAAGATAACACCAAAGTACATACCAGCCCTCTGTTGACTGCCTGCAATCGCCTAAAGATCCCAAAGTCAGGGCCAACCCCTCAGGAAAGGGTTCCGAAAATTCAGGGGTGTTGGATTTTGTATAAAATGTACTGGATTCTTAATGGGATGTGGCCATCATTGTTGACAAATGCAAGATATAATCATGGAAACGAAGCCATCAAATTATCATAGTCTAATGGTGGTGACTATCAGTCCACAAAAAATAGTCTTGGCCAGTTATATCTAGTAAGCTTGTTTGGTGGTGACTATCAGTCCACAAAAAATAGCCTTGGCCAGTTACATGTAGTAAGCTTGTTTGCCATGTTTGATCAGAGGGCAACTCACTTACATTTGGGGGAAAGTGAGATATTATGCAATCTGAATCTGGAATAAGGACTTCTCAAGCTCTTTAATAATTCATAATTCGAGCCCACCAGTCAACACCTGTATATACTGCATCACGTGGTTGTGTTTGGATACCCAATGAAAAACTAGATGAAAGTCTTTAAAGATTTGGATACAAGATCTATTAATGTTGACTGATTCTAGAAAAATCATGTGACATGAATAAATTAAATTATTCTAAGTATTTATAACGTCTCATGCAAACAACAAACATTTCTTTCTATTAAAGAATGTAACAGAATAGTTGGGTAATTCACATATTATCACAGTTCGGAATGTCCCAAAACTATAGCAAGAAACAACACAAGTTACACAAAGTTAAAATGCAAAGCACAAATAAAACCTTTCAAAATCAGTTGAAATGATACCTTTTGTCACTAAAAGCCAAAGAATCTAATGTGCCCTCTCCATTTGTCTCTACCCGGAAACGTTTTAAGCCGCAGACAATCGGCTGTAAATAAGCATCCGAGAAAGATATCATCCACCTGACTTATTTGCAACCTCTTGCACGAACTTGGATAGCCTTTAGTTTAGACTTTTGGGATTTGTGATTTCAATGCTTTCAGTCAACTCTTGCACATCCACACCTTGTCTTCACCTTTGAACAGTCTGCCTGGCTCAATGGTGCAAATCTTGAGCGCTTTTTAGTCTTGCCATCCTCGAAAAATCTGTAACGCTCATTTGTTCTTGTAAATTGTAGATTTCAGAACAGAATTGATAACACACTCTTTTTCCTAGTCAAAAGTTTTGGGCGTCTGAAACCTTGAACTTGACTCATCCATGTCGCACAAAAACTGAATATTATTATAAACACTAAATTAAGTTGGATGACTCCCAAATGACACATTCCATCCAAACAGTAAATGTTATCACATTCTATATAGCTATTGTTTAACCACCAAAATGAAACAACAATGATTAAAAGTTAATCAACAAGTGATTGCACTATAATTATCCCTAGTAGCCAAGGTGCAGTTATTTGTACATTGTCTAGCAATCAGTCCAGTACTTTAGGATTTTCCAGCCGCTAGCCTTAAAAGAAATCAGTCTTAAGGATGAGGATATTGTTGTTAAGAAGCTTGCCCTTACTCAGGACTGGCTCCAAGGGCTGGGGGCCAGGGCTACTATGAGCATGATCACCGGCTACTTTTATAAGGAACAAAAGAAAACCAAAACCCACCAATCTTCCTGGCTAGTTGTTTAATTCCCCACCACCTACTAATTGCATATGCCCAGGAACTTTAAATCTTAGTGCTAGCCCTGCCTTACTGTTATTTGGATCCTCAGAAACCTTCCAAGAAGGATGTTGTCTGGATTACAATATTAATATTACCCTCAGTGGGTGTAACACAGTAAACGCAAAAAGTGTAATACTAAGTATTAAAGAGTTGCTTACAATGAAAATTGGGTATAAACTTTATTTCATGTCGGAAAAACTAAGAAAAATGTAACTTATTTATCAATTTTTTTTTTTTCATATCACCCTATTCTAGACTTTGCCACCCAGACATCACTCTTTTATTTATGCAAAATATTACTCTTATGTGGCACAGCCTGGGAATCCCTTTGAAGTCCATCATGTCACGAGAGTTAGGATGTTCGCGTGACAAGCACGAAAAGGTTGCGTGACAACCAAATTAACGTCTTTGTTGCACCCAACTGCTGATTTTGTTCTTTCTGCGAAGTCTTTTGTGTTCTCCTTTTGTCCTCATTTATCTCCTTTTATTCTTAACCCTTCAAGTTTCGTAAGTATGCTGCGTACTCCTTTGGAAGAAGATCCTCTCCTTCAAGTATTTCATTGAGATAAATTTGGCTTGGCTTCAACCCACCTTTGGCACATTCCTTATTCGCTTCGTACGCAATCGCATCTACAACTTCCCCGTTTCTCTTTTCCACTTTAACGATCACTCGGTGGAAACGATTGCCTTCATGAATGTGCTCGTGATCCATTTTACACATGCTTCCCTTCTCGCAGATGTATAAAGCGCCATGAACCGCGGAACCTTCGTCTGGGGTGATATTAGCGTAACCAAAACCATCATCTTTCCAGTTGGTGTTGAAGACAAAGCGATATCCGCGAAGCACTGCGCTCTCGCGAGAAGTAAATTTTGCTCCACGTTCTTTCATTTTTCTTTCACCTAGATTTGATGCAAAAGCAAAGTACAGCTCCTTCCCTTCCATATTGTTATAGTGTGGGATACCACAGGTAGACCACGTTGCAATTTTTCCTCACGTTATTTGCCTTGATTTGATAAGGGTCGGACTATTGGAAAAGTGATGGGGGACGGGGAGGTGGGAAAGAAACCAAAAAAAAAATCAGGCAAGGTAAAATGTCCCCCAACAAATTCATTCAAAGTGAAACCCAAAGAAAAAAAATCATGGAAAGGACGGGCCCGCTATTTCACTAAAACCAGAATGATTCTCTGTTTGCCAGAGACTTCAGTCTTGCGCGGTTTCCGGTTTCTGTCATGTCTTCATTCATAGTGCCACGCGCGAAAAGAGTTTTTTTCCTAGTGGCTCCGCAGCTCGTAGCTTCGGCCTTTGGCCGACACGGAAGATTCCCGCCGCACGCAAAAACTTCCGGGTACCCAGGGTACCAGAGTGAGTAAATCTTTTGGTGGGAGGAGGAAAACCTCTGCCTGAACAAGGGAAGACAAGACAAAATTATAAACTGATTAATAACTCTTTTAAAAACAAAGTACATTACTATATAACACAGATGCGTTTTTACCGGGGCACCCGACGTCAATTTTCGGAATACATCTGTTCGTAAGACGATTTGAGATCTAGAATTTTCGGAACATTTGTTGTAAAATTTCTTGCTTGCCTGCTTCTCCAAAGATTTTCGACATTTGAAAAATGGTATAATTGCCCATTTTTAACGGATTTTTACCCTAAAAAGGTCACCTAGAATTTTCGGGACCCTTTTTTCTGGCTGAAATTTTCGAAAAGGTGAGTTTTGATCCCTATAATTTTCGGACAAAAATATGCCTCTATCTATCGTTTAAATACTAAAATACGTTTAAAAATAATGCTGTGTTTAAGTGTTTTTGAACTATGTTCTCCTTGGGTGTCCCTGTTTTTAGCTCCGATATTTTCGTAGCCTCCAAAAAGAAAATAAATAATAAATAAACAAGTAAACCCTAACCCTAACCCTAACTAANCACCCGACGTCAATTTTCGGAATACATCTGTTCGTAAGACGATTTGAGATCTAGAATTTTCGGAACATTTGTTGTAAAATTTCTTGCTTGCCTGCTTCTCCAAAGATTTTCGACATTTGAAAAATGGTATAATTGCCCATTTTTAACGGATTTTTACCCTAAAAAGGTCACCTAGAATTTTCGGGACCCTTTTTTCTGGCTGAAATTTTCGAAAAGGTGAGTTTTGATCCCTATAATTTTCGGACAAAAATATGCCTCTATCTATCGTTTAAATACTAAAATACGTTTAAAAATAATGCTGTGTTTAAGTGTTTTTGAACTATGTTCTCCTTGGGTGTCCCTGTTTTTAGCTCCGATATTTTCGTAGCCTCCAAAAAGAAAATAAATAATAAATAAACAAGTAAACCCTAACCCTAACCCTAACTAAAACTAGCCCTAACCCTCGAAAACCTTCCTCTTAGGCCCTGTTTACAAAGAGGGAGGGTAACCCTGGTGCTGGGGTTACCCTAGCAAGAGGGTTACCTTACCTGCTTGTAAACACTATGCTCGGGAAAAGTCGCCTACCCGGGACAACTTTCCTCTGTCATGCGTGACCAGTAATCTTGACAATTTGAACGGAGTTATTCAATTTCTGAGCTAATATAAATTATAAACATCTGAACAATGTAAGGTATTTTCTGCATACGATGATAATATTTTCCCGTGTTTTTGTGAATTAAACGTGTTTTCCCAGCCGAGCCGAAAACGCCTAGGGACTAGGCTGGTGTTTTCCATAGAGAACTTCAAGTTTTATTTCAAATCTTGGACGTTACTAAAAGAATGTCTCGCATGACGAAACACGTCAGTAAAGCTGGTAAAGTTGACCCGTGTGATAGGGTAACTCTACTTGTAAAATTTGCTTGTAAACAAGAGCTAACTTTAACCCGCCTAATCGGGTAAACCTAGCACAAGGGTAACCCATCTCCTTCTAAACAGGCCCTTAATGGTCATGTGACTTGCAGGAGGTGAGAATAGCGGGAAAGCGAAAAATTCGCGAGTCCTGTGTCGAGTCCTGGCTCGGTATATAGGCATCCTCCACTCATCACGAAGTGTATCCGGCAGTGTTCGGAGAAAAACAGGAAGTATCAGACCAACTTCCTCAGTGGAAGATTCCATCAATAACGCTGTGGCAATATGCCCGGCAGAAATGCCCGACTGTCACAACAGTTTCTAAAACTTTCTGCAAAATTCCTTTTTCTCATCGTTTGAAAGTATTCTAACTTCATTTAGAATATCCAAGCGATCAGCGAAGTGGCTGCATCTTGGGAGCTATTTCTGAAAGCGCTTACGTCACTGTAGTTGACGTAATTTGATCAAAATGAAACTGAAAGCTAAAGGAAGGGAAAAATCCCATAGGATTAATTGCTTCTTGGTAGAAGGGTTGATTGTCGCTTTAAGGTAAGTTGTGTGCAAGTCCGGTTTTATTGTGAAGGAAAATACAATTGACTTTTATACTGACTTGATTTGCTCTCCTCGTAGACGTTTTGGTCGTGACAAATCAAGCGAACTAACAAGACTCCTCGGGAATTTATGACTGAGGTAGGCATTGCATTAGCTGAAGTTTAATATACTAGAACTCCTCGGTTTCTTTACCTTAGAACGGCGCGCATTTCGTTATTTACCTCGCGGAAACTTTTGTCAAAGCGTGTCTCTTTTTAATAAGGCCGTGTTGTATATGATCTTTCAGTTCGCAGGGGACTTTTTCCCATCCCATCATGTAGGATTTCGAATTCCTCTCAGCCCTTTCACTGATTTATTCTGATTTATTATGCATACATGGTTATCATTCCACTCTGTATACAGTTAAACCTGAACTTAAACTTGTTTTGCAAAATACAATGTTCTCGCAGACTTTTTCGTCGTGACAAATCAAGCGAACTATCAAGACTAATTGGGAATTTATAACTGAGGTAGGCATTACTAGAACTGCACAGTTCCTACTTACCTTAGAACGGCATTTGGTCATTTATCTCGCGGAAACGTTTGTCAAAGTATGTCTCTGTTTAATAAGGCCTTGTTGTCTATGATCTTTTAGTTCGCAGTGGACTTTTTCATCGATAGTACCCATCATGTAGGATTTCATCTCAGCCCTTTCACTGATTTATTATGCATACATGGTTATCATCCCACTCTGTATAGTTGAACCTCCATTAAGAGGCCGCCTATTAAGAAACCATCCACCATTAAGCGGCCAGTAATCAATGCCCCGAAATACTTGTAGAAAAGAATGGGAAATTAAACCTCTGTTGAGCTGCTACCTTTATTACTGCTGATTTCATTGCTACCCGGATTGACGGTCATGAGATTCGACACTAATCACGTGACGTATGGCTTCGCAGCACGTAAACGGTTGCAAAAATAGTAGCAGGCGAGAGTTCTGTCGTGGGATACGAACAGTGAGAGAAACATCTGGCTGACAAGGAAAGCTTATAACCAAAAGACATAACTGTATATTAGATCTAATTTGACCCCTCATTATCCGAAATTACAGACGATTGCTTCGAGCCGTTTTTACTCCCTCAGGCTAATCCCTCATATGCTTTATTATTTTCAAATTTTCATTGGATGGCTGCATTTCGAGAGCTATTTCTGGAAGCACTTACGTCACTTTTGGTCATTTATCTCGCGGAAACTTTTACCAAAGTATGTCTCTTTTTAATAAGCCGGGTTGTCTATGATCTTTCAGTTCGCAGGGGACTTTTTCAGCGATAGAACCTATCATATAGGATTTCATCTCAGCACTTTCACTGATTTACGTATCGGTCAAATCGAAGCTTCAACATCCCCCCCCCCCGGGGCATTTGACTTTTTGAAAATAATTGTTCAAATTCCCCGCTACCCGTGCCAAAATGCCGTTTAAATGCCCCACACTAGGGTCCATTCAGGTGATCAAATGCCCCCACCCCGGGGACATTTCACAGGCACATAAATGACAGAAGGACGGCAGAAACGTCTTCCAGTGGTCTTCGGTTGTGGAACACAATCTTTATAAATACAGCAAACGATCTGCATTCAATATAACAAAAACTGAGAAACACTGTTAGCGTATTTACTAAGAACAAAAGTCTTGTGCAAAGCGGCGGAAATCGCTGCTACAAGGTCACTGAAGGCTCAGAGTTTCTTCGTGTGTCGTGCAACATTCAAAGCGTTCTCAAAAAAAAATCCCACCTGTTGGGATTACTACATCATGACAAATTCACTGACATGCATCATCGCTCACTTGAATCGCCGGTATAGGCATTGTAATTCGTTATAAACACAACTTAATACATTAATTTATTCAAAGCCTGAATCCAATATTAAAAATATTAGAATTTAATTAACTTCAAATACGGCACAAACCTCGTAACCAACTGGCCACAAAGGCACAATCTTTTCCACGAAAATCCTCTAACACCGCGTCCCCCATGACAGCTCACATGAAACTGAGGGTGTAGTTCAAATTCCCTACCTCTAACGCATGGAGATCAAATTCCCCACCCCTTGGAAGACTCTGATAATCAAATTCCCTCCTCCCCGCGACGGCAAAAGTGTCAAATGCCCAGGGTATGCCCGGGGGGGGGGGGGGATGTTGAAGCTTCGATTTGACCGATACATTATCATGCATACATGTCCGTACTCATAGTAGTCTGCTACACAGCCATTTTTAGTGTCTGCGTTGCGTGACGACATAAAAAAAGGGTGCGCAGAAGAGTCATATTTATCATTTGTGTTAAATTATAAGGGCAAGCTGTATACAGAAATCTTTCTAAACCGGCTCATCCTCGGACGGGTGTATTTGAAAAGAACTTGCAATCTTCCTAAGTGACATGACACAAAGAAATTCAAAGACGTCAACGTAACAGAGCTATACTAGCTAAGGAAAATAGGAAGTAAAAAAACAAAAACTCCTCAGGTTTTTACACTTTATACCGAGTTGTTCTCCATGCGCCTTCCTTTGCGCACACGAGGAAAGTTGATGTTGGCGAATTTCAGGTAAACATTAGGGCAGTCGTCTGAGACTCCGACATCGAA
This sequence comes from Porites evermanni, assembly GCA_942486025.1. Taxonomy (NCBI): domain Eukaryota; kingdom Metazoa; phylum Cnidaria; class Anthozoa; order Scleractinia; family Poritidae; genus Porites; species Porites evermanni. The sequence goes on along the minus strand of CALNXI010001359.1, from coordinate 106,471 downwards.
AACCACAAATAAAAGGCTTCTGGCGGGAACAATCTACATTAGGTTTCTTATCTACCTAAAAGCTATCTATGGACAAATTCACTTTTTAACTCCTGTTACGATATTAATATTGTTCTCGATTTTTCCTGACCGTCGTTCTTAAGCTAACACCGAGCAGCGCAAGGAGTCAGGGGGCCTTTCATATTTTATATGAACCATAATTATAATTTTCTGAAATTCCACAACCTTAAAATAACTGGTGGTATAGAAATATGTATTCTTTTCATTTGCTGTACATTTGTATTCCGCTAGCAAGAGATTTTAAACCTTAGAAATAAGTTCACTTTCCGAAATTTGACTTTTCCGAATATTCCTTCTGGCCCGATTTGTAGTTTGTTGCCGAAAGCTGTAGTATTTTCAATGGAGGGTAGATGAATGTACAACGACTAGACAGATAATATACACCATGTTTAAACAATGGTAAATCTGGTTTCTGTTTCATTTCGATCACTGATCACCAAAAAAAACGTCTTTTTCCTTTTTTAGGAGAAGACCCCAGGTTATCAAGTCACATGACACAACGATAAAAAAACAAGTAGAACGATCACTATTTGTGGCAAACCAAATGCGACTGTGACCATGAACAAAAACGAATAATAAAAGAGCTAAAAAATAAGCTTTTACTCAATGTTTTAATTTTGCTTTTCATTTTCGTTATCGTACGTTATATTACATGACGAGAAATGGTATCAACGGAAAAAAAAAAACATATCTACACTTTTTTTTCAGAAGAGCTGAAATAGCAAAGCAAGCAAAAATTGTGACAATTAAAACTATCTTCTGGAAAAGCAGTACGTAGATTTTATCTGCAATTTGTTATTGGAATGGCTGCGAAAAGACAAACAGAGGCCACCTGTAATCTTGAAAATACCAACAAGATTGTCGATGAAGTTGGGGAGAGGACAGAAGAAGAACAAGGGAATAGTACTATTGGCGACGCCTATGTTAACTTTAAAGATTTCCAGAAAGCCATAGAGTACCATAAACGAGACCTCAAAATTTGCAAAGAAGTGGGAGACAAGGCAGGAGAAGGAAAAACGTCCTGTAATCTTGGCAACGCCTATGACAGTATTGGAGATTTCCGGAAAGCCATAGAGTACCATGAACGACAGCTCAAAATTTCCAAAGAAGTGGGAGACAGGGCAGGAGAAGGAAGGGCGTACTGTAATCTTGGCATTACTTTGAAAAATCTTGGAGATTTCCAGAAAGCCATAAAGTACCATGAACGACACCTCAAAATTTCCAAAGAAGTGGGAGACAGGGCAGGAGAAGGAAAAGCGTACGGTAATCTTGGCAACGCCTGTGACAGTATTGGAGATTTCCAGAAAGCCATAGAGTACCATGAACGACAGCTCAAAATTTCCAAAGAAGTGGGAGACAGGGCAGGAGAAGGAAGGGGGTACGGAAATCTTGGCATTGCTTTTAAAAATCTTGGAGATTTCCAGAAAGCCATAGAGTACCATGAACGACAGCTCAAAATTTCCAAAGAAGTGGGAGACAGGACAGGAGAAGGAAGGGCGTACTGTAATCTTGGCAACGCCTATTACAGTATTGGAGATTTCCGGAAAGCCATAGAGTACCATCAACGAAAGCTCAAAATTTCCAAAGAAGTGGGAGACACGGCAGGAGAAGGAAGGGCGTACGGTAATCTTGGCAACGCCTATGACAGTATTGGAGATTTCCGGAAAGCCATAGAGTACCATGAACGACAGCTCAAAATTTCCAAAGAAGTGGGAGACAGGGCAGGAGAAGGAAGGGCGTACGGTAATCTTGGTATTGCTTTTAAAAATCTTGGAGATTTCCAGAAAGCCATAGAGTACCATGAACGACAGCTCAAAATTTCCAAAGAAGTGGGAGACAGGGCAGGAGAAGGAAAAGCGTACGGTAATCTTGGCAACGCCTTTTACAGTCTTGGAGATTTCCAGAAAGCCATAGAGTACCATGAACGACAGCTCAAAATTTCCAAAGAAGTGGGAGACACGGCAGGAGAAGGAAGGGCGTACGGTAATCTTGGCAACGCCTATGACAGTATTGGAGATTTCCGGAAAGCCATAGAGTACCATGAACGACAGCTCAAAATTTCCAAAGAAGTGGGAGACAGGGCAGGAGAAGGAAGGGCGTACGGTAATCTTGGTATTGCTTTTAAAAATCTTGGAGATTTCCAGAAAGCCATAGAGTACCATGAACGACAGCTCAAAATTTCCAAAGAAGTGGGAGACAGGGCAGGAGAAGGAAAAGCGTACGGTAATCTTGGCAACGCCTTTTACAGTCTTGGAGATTTCCAGAAAGCCATAGAGTACCATGAACGACAGCTCAAAATTTCCAAAGAAGTGGGAGACACGGCAGGAGAAGGAAGGGCGTACGGTAATCTTGGCAACGCCTATGACAGTATTGGAGATTTCCGGAAAGCCATAGAGTACCATGAACGACAGCTCAAAATTTCCAAAGAAGTGGGAGACAGGGCAGGAGAAGGAAGGGCGTACGGTAATCTTGGCAACGCCTGTGACAGTATTGGAGATTTCCGGAAAGCCATAGAGTACCATGAACGACAGCTCAAAATTTCCAAAGAAGTGGGAGACACAGCAGGAGAAGGAAGGGCGTACGGAAATCTTGGCATTGCTTTTAAAAATCTTGGAGATTTCCAGAAAGCCATAGAGTACCATGAACGACAGCTCAAAATTTCCAAAGAAGTGGGAGACAGGACAGGAGAAGGAAGGGCGTACTGTAATCTTGGCAACGCCTATTACAGTATTGGAGATTTCCGGAAAGCCATAGAGTACCATCAACGAAAGCTCAAAATTTCCAAAGAAGTGGGAGACACGGCAGGAGAAGGAAGGGCGTACGGTAATCTTGGCAACGCCTATGACAGTATTGGAGATTTCCGGAAAGCCATAGAGTACCATGAACGACAGCTCAAAATTTCCAAAGAAGTGGGAGACAGGGCAGGAGAAGGAAGGGCGTACGGAAATCTTGGCATTGCTTTTAAAAATCTTGGAGATTTCCAGAAAGCCATAGAGTACCATGAACGACAGCTCAAAATTTCCAAAGAAGTGGGAGACAGGACAGGAGAAGGAAGGGCGTACTGTAATCTTGGCAACGCCTATTACAGTATTGGAGATTTCCGGAAAGCCATAGAGTACCATCAACGAAAGCTCAAAATTTCCAAAGAAGTGGGAGACACGGCAGGAGAAGGAAGGGCGTACGGTAATCTTGGCAACGCCTATGACAGTATTGGAGATTTCCGGAAAGCCATAGAGTACCATGAACGACAGCTCAAAATTTCAAAAGAAGTGGGAGACAGGGCAGGAGAAGGAAGGGCGTACGGTAATCTTGGCATTGCTTTTAAAAATCTTGGAGATTTCCAGAAAGCCATAGAGTACCATGAACGACAGCTCAAAATTTCCAAAGAAGTGGGAGACAGGGCAGGAGAAGGAAAAGCGTACGGTAATCTTGGCAACGCCTATGACAGTCTTGGATATTTCCAGAAAGCCATAGAGTACCATGAACGACACCTCAAAATTTCCAAAGAAGTGGGAGACAGGGCACGAGAAGGAAGGGTGTACTGTAATCTTGGCAACGCCTATTACAGTCTTGGAGATTTCCAGACAGCCATTTACTGTTATAAAAACAGTGTCATTGCCTTCGACTATATCAGGGGAAATCTCATATCTGAGGACGAATGGAAGATTAGTCTTGCGGGTACGTATGATAATACTAATTTGAGGCTCTGGGGGCTACAGTTTAAGCAAGGTAAAGTCGTCGAGGCACTTTTAACTGCTGATCATGGACGTGCCCAAGCTTTAAATGATCTTCTGGAGTTCAAGTATGGGTTTAAAGGGTTGTCTCGAGAAATAGGAGCATTCTCTGCAACAACACTTGACATTCTTAATTACCTACCATCAAATACAGCTTTTGTAGGTATTAACCAGGAAGGAATAGTTCTCTGGGTGAACGAGAAAGGAAACAAAATCAAAAGTAGAAAAACTCAGATCGATACCTCCGTCAAAACCTATTTTCAGTCTCTACTGGAGACTGCACTTGAAAAAATAGGTGTGAGAGCTGATGTTAACTGTAAAGATCGCTCATTAAGGAACCCAAGCGATAACAAGTCAGCAGAAAAAAGATCCATTAAGCCAAGGTCTCATTCCTCATCTTTTGAGACAAAGTCATTACAAACATTTTACAAAGTTGTTATGGACCCTATAAGAGACTTACTCCACAGCGATGAGGTTGTGATTGTTCCACAAGGACCTCTTTGTTTGGCCCCTTATGCTGCTTTCATTGACTTGAATTCTAAATACCTCTGCGAAACTTTTAGAATTCGCTTACTTCCCTCACTTTCTAGTCTGCGATTAATCCAAACTTGTCCAGCAGATTGGCACAGCAAGACTGGCGCTCTCCTCGTCGGCGATCCGTGGGTACAGGAGGTAGTTTATGAAGGAATGAGGCTAGAGCAGTTAAGGTGGGCCGCAAAGGAAGTGCAGATGATTGGGAAAATACTTCAAACTGAACCTCTCGTTGGAAAGCAGGCAACAAAAGATGAAGTGTTAACACGTATCTCCTCGGTTGCTCTGGTGCACATTGCTGCTCACGGTAAAATGGAAGCAGGAGAAATTGCCTTGGCCCCAAACACAACACGTTCATCCTTGAATCCAGCCAGGGAGGACTATCTCTTAACTATGAAAGATGTTTTAAAGGCGCAGATTAGGGCAAGACTTGTTGTACTCAGTTGTTGTCATAGTGCCCGGGGAGAAGTCAAATCTGAGGGTGTGGTCGGTATTGCACGGGCATTTTTAGGTGCTGGTGCTCGCTCTGTTCTGGTATCCTTGTGGGCGATCGACGACGAAGCTACTATGGAGTTCATGAAAGTTTTCTACCAACAACTAGTCCATGGGCGAAGTGCCAGTGAGGCTCTGAATAAAGCCATGAAATCCATGAGAGAATCTGACCGCTTTAACGCAGTGAAGTACTGGGCGCCGTTTGTCCTCATTGGTGACGACGTAACGTTCGAGTTTGAGGGCATCCAATAAAAAACAAGGTATTTTGGGATATATTTAAACCTTGGATCATATTACGTGCTTTAGGAAGAATTTGAACAAAGAATTATTTTTGCTATTTTATTGAGCAACGAACTCAACCGGTGCACGTAGCGTCAATCTGCCAATCACAGGTCAAGTTCACAACAACAAAGGAGTCTGACTTTGGTAGTTCTTTTGACAGTTAAACACTAGAAAGTTTATTTCACGTGTCAGAATTTTTTCACATTTAAAGTGTCGGTGGCTCCTTTTGAGTTTGTTCCACTGTAACTTACAGTCGAACCTGATGTAAGCGACGACCTTAAATGCGAAGATCAAATTTACGGTCGTTTATTTTACGGAAGGTGGTCGCTTAGGAAAGTCTCCAGATATGGTAAATCCTCTATTAAGCCTCCGGATCATTTTAAGAAGAGGTGAGCAGGGGGAGGGGGGGGGGGGCTCCTCATTCCGAACGAGTCACGTAACAAATATTCACGTTTTCACGCTCCTCAAAACTAGCGTTCGTACAAAAGGTCAAAAACGTTACGTTAGTCCCATTTTGTATTTCAGCAAGTTAATTAGAGTTTTGCGAACCTTACTAAAAACACTGCGCGGCTATAAATTCCCTAGGTAAGCCAGCTGTATGTGGGTCTGAGCGCACTGAAGTGTGAAGTTACATAAAAAAAAAATGAAGGTGAAGTCAAATCAAGCCACCAGATTCTAGTTACGGTCCTTTAGCAAAATTAACGATTTATTTTCTTCGATTGATATTCAATGTTCGTGTAAACAATCGAGGATTTTGGCAGTTCAGGTTTCACGGAGCGCACTTAATCACGATTCACAGAACAGTTTTTCAGTACATCACGATTCACGAACACCAAAAATGGTCTATAACGGCGTCACGAAAATAAGCGTGCCCCAACTTCAAGAACGTTTGAGAGGAAGGAGGGGCTTATTTTTTAATTAAGCGAAGATTGTGGTATCATTTCTCAATAAAGAACTAGTTGGAGGTCATGATCAGCCGAGGATGAAAATCAAATCGGAACTTCCAACTCGTGAATAAACCATACAGGATGATTAGTCCACGTGAAGTGTTACAGTCGTGATAAATTAATACATCGATCATACGTCTATTATATAAGAATACTGAGAGGAAGCTTGCAAGAGAGAGGGAGTTTAATAATTTTTTTCTGAAAAGGGGAGCTTATTAGAGAGGGGGGCTTAATAGAGAATTTATGGTATGTAACTTTATTTAAATCTACAATAAGTCTAATCATTGGTTGACATTAAGAGTCCAAATGTGACCCTTTGCTCTAATAGATTTAGGGCGTGTTCGATTCACCGTATTCCGCTTCTCAAATAAAAATAAATGGAATAAACTCGCTAGAAATCACTTGTTCTTTCTTTGATTCTGTTGCAATAACTACAAAACTGCTTGAAATAAAGTATTCTGATCTATATAAACCTTAAATGGTTCAAAAATTAGGGTATAGAAGAGGTTTGTAACAAAAATTTTCCGTATTCTTATTCCAGAGTACGATCAATCGCGCGCACTCTTAGAAGTCAGTTGTCAAAATGTTATGCCTCGCCAGATGAAGACACCATTCTTTTCTTTTGTTATCTTGCTAACGTTGCTTTTTGCTGTTGTTTGTTGTTGTATAGGTTTGATGAAGAATGCAGTGAAGCAGTTCCTAACTATCTGAAGTTGAAGTCAGTTTCTACTTTTGTCACAATTACGAGGTGGAGCGTTCCTCACAAGAATAGGAACACTTTATCCAGAAGAGAAAATTAAATGCTGTTACTAAATAAGTTGAAGCTTTACGTAGTTTGAAAATTACAGTGTACGTTTCGTAGCTTATATTGCGATCAGTCGTGTGCGCTTGAAACTTGTTTTACAGTCACATGAAAAACATCAGGAATCAGTAGTCAATTTCGGCTATTTTCATTGGTACCACACTGGACAGAGGCACTTTAGACGAGCAATTTAATATAGTTCGTCACTGTTTTTCTATCAGGGACCTTAAGCAACTTCGACGACGGCGGCAGTGAAAACATGACTAAAAAAATGAATTTGCATTCTTTCAAACTTTATTGCGTTTTTTGGAACCGCTCAATTCGTCAAATGTAGGCGACTTCTCCTGTAGTTGAATTCTCAAGGGCTTTATCCACGTTCAAATAGAGAAAGGAAAATTTGTCGTCGTCTGACCATGTCCTCCATAAAACGTCGCATTAGGACATTTCACGTCGTAGTGGTGCAGTGGACGTCAAAGAAATGTACTAAAAAGCGTGATGCCCGTGCAGAGCAGTTGTTTTGCTTATAAAACCAATTGTTTTCTTAGGTCGCTGATAGAAAAACAGTGACGAACTATATTAAATTGCTATTTACACAGTTGTAGTTCTTAATTCTTTTGGCAGATTGGTTTAAGTTTATTAGTGTCTAGATTAGTCTCCATTCCAATACGAAAGTCAAATTCCCTGTTCAGTCATTATGTTAAATCACTAATGATTGTAGTTTTACATTTACTTGTCTTTTTGATAGGTGAAGGATTTCTATTTCATAGCCCAGGCTTTTTTGCATTGCGTTCCCCACGTTATTTTTACCATCAAGTTTTCTGATTTCTCTTGTCGACATCTTTCACATACAAGAGGTTAAGCCAGAAAGAAAAAAGAAAGACAACTAGGGAACTTATTAAACTCCGTAATTGTTTAGTGGCTGGTCAAAACAAATTGAAGAGTCCGTTGATCTCTGTTTTGTAGAGAAAAGAATTTCCAAGTTTGATTTAGTCTACTTGACTTTTAATTACAGATCTGTAAAGAGAATACGTTTTACACCTGACCTAAATTGTACCTATAAAAATTAACTTCTTCAAATAAATTTATCGCTTTGTGTATCTAAAGTGGTGTCTATAATAATTGTCAAAGCAATGATGTGCAACTTAATTGTAATGTTGACAAGGAACGTATACCTTCTTGCGTAAGGTTATTAAACACTGGCCTACAAACGTGGTATACTTCACTGAAGAGGTGTCCTGATTGGCTGATCGAAATCTTGGTTAATAAGTTTTTTACACGAAATGGAAAATTGAACTTACTTAGTTAAATAAATAAATAAATAAATAAATAGAATTCCGCATGAGACAGAAAGTTTCTGATATAGGGTTGTCTATTGATACCACCTGTTGAATGTAGCAGGCGTAGCAACTTCAAAAAGCGTTGCAAGCGTAGTCAACATAGCAAGGGCAGGAAGTGTAGCAAGCAAACGTAGCAAGGATAGTAAATATAGCAAATGAACTGTAGCAAGCGCAGCAAGTGTGTCGTAGCAAGCGTATAGCAAACGTAACGTAGCAAGCGTAGAAAGTGTAGCAAGAGTAACAAGTGTACTCATACAAGAGGTAAGACGTTAGCGTTAAAGCAAGCAATGGATACCAGGGGTTTTTCCCCCGCTGCTTCGTTTAAATCACGGATCTACGTTTATATCACAGGTCCGCATTTCTCGAAAATCCCGAAAGACTTAGATCATTAAACGAAATCGGATTTCTAGCAGTTTTTTGACTATATTTTGGAAAACGCCAGCTATAAAATTGAGAAATAAATTGGGGAAATTTGTCTAAAAAGCTAATCCCAAGTGCTAGGAAACAAACTTGCAAAATTATGTTTGGCCATGAAAAGTTTCACGCAGTTTTGAGAGACGCACATCCTGTGGTTTTCATATTGTCTCATTCCGTTACTGTGACTTCACCAATTAAACGTCAGAACCTCTGGGAATGGCTCGAGTCCGGTAAATAGAGGTTTGACTGCATCTTTGTCTACCTGTTATGAGTAATTCATTCTCCAGCAAATGTGAAAGCAGCTCAAACCAGTTGCAATCTTTGCACGATTAAAATGGACAACCTTCCTCGCTTCCAGAATATTTTTGTCACATGACATATTTTACATTGAAAATCAGTACGTTTCCCGTCTTTATGCCCTGTGAATTAATTTCTAGGGGTACAAGGGAACTTTGAATAAGGGGACGAAGTTCCTACCCCTAAACTGAACTATACCGTAAAAGATCCATTAAACCCCTGGAGTGTGTGTGCGTCTTGGTAAATATTTTTAAAATATATACATTTCGATTTCGTCCCCGATGTCAATGTCGATATATAAAAAGGGTCTAAACTTGCATAGAGAGCTGAGATTTATGCCCTTCTGCCTGATCTTGCCTGAGAGAAAACGATTTTAGCAAAAATAATTATAAAAAAAACCTTCAAAGGCGTTACCCCTATTATGTGTGTGATTGAACTAGATATGGTTGGTGCTTAATAGGCTTGGGAGTAGTATAAGGTATGGTAGGGTTGGCTAGAGACTATTAGTAAGAGCTTATAATCAGAAACTGCGCTTTTATTGGATTGTTCGCACTGGTGACTCATTTAACTTGAAGTTTACTCTGATGACCAAACGGTTATCTTAAACTTGAAAGGAATTCTGCTGCCTCATACATGCTTACACAGAAACCTCCTTAAGACCGTCACTATTTTTCCGCTAAAATTCCCTTTATATTTTCCTCTTAAATATAACATTTAGTGTACATTTATGTGGAGAAGGTAGGCGGCAATTTTATTTTGAGGCACTTTTGACGGAAAAAACGTCTAAATCCCTATGACGTAGCTCCTATGACATTTGATGTCAGAGAGAATTTGTCATTCAGGTATTGCATGTAACAAGAAAGCGTCAAAGCAAAATTCTAACCCAAATTTAGCCTGAAGTGTTAGCCGCTTTCTCGCCCGACACATTATGCTAGTTAACCTTAAAATCAAATGGTTTCAACTGAAGAGTTTTGAGAAACGCACGCTTGCAACGTTGTAGGGAGCTCTGAGAAAAGAACGTCTGGAATTTATTTCTGGTCAACTTAGACTTAGACTCTTAGCCGTGAACGTATCGAAACTTTAGCTTGTGTTGAGACTCATGGGTCATTGATATGTCAAACTTTCACCATCTTCATCTTTCAGATGGGGTTATTATTATTTCCTTTATAACATTTTCTGTTTTACCATGTAAGTGTTTGACGGGTCTGTTTGAGGGAGTTGTGTGCCTTTTATCGAACATCTGAAAACTGAAAGCCGTCAGTCAACAAAAGTTCTTTGAAGAGCACGTTTTACCTGGATTCAGTGCGCATTCTGCTACGGCTGTGTATTATGTTCAATGAGGAATCTACGGCCTGGCCCATAGAGGATATTACAGTATTTTTTTTTTTTTNTCTGAAAACTGAAAGCCGTCAGTCAACAAAAGTTCTTTGAAGAGCACGTTTTACCTGGATTCAGTGCGCATTCTGCTACGGCTGTGTATTATGTTCAATGAGGAATCTACGGCCTGGCCCATAGAGGATATTACAGTATTTTTTTTTTTTCGCTTACTCGGTTATCGCGCAGATTTAGTTTACTTTGTCTGAGAAAGTTCGAGCTCGCGATAAAGTTTTTTTTAACTGAGAACTTTATCGCGCGATAACTTTTTAAACGTCGAAGATCAAGCAAGTAATCTACAAACATGGCGCACACGTGTTTCGCTCTGCTAGAAAACTCTGTGCTATTTGCGTTAATTCATTTATCAAGCGCCGTCCTACCGCCTTATATCGGTGGTCATCTGCATCATGAAATAGCTAGCGGAGAGAGACGAGCTAATCAGGAATTACTTCAGTATGAGTCTGAATTATTCTGAAATACCATTCTAAGCAAAGTAAAAAAGTGCAGTGAAATAAAAATTTATATTTTGGATCCAAAGGTTTTATCCAGGTAACATGGATTTCATTATCCGGCATAGCATTTTCCCCCGACTCCACAGTTTTTTTCAATTGGATCCAACGTTACGTTTTTATTCCTGAGATCCAAAGTTCTCGCTAGGGATCCAAAGTTATTACTCCAGATCCAAGGTTTTACTTCAGATCCATAAATCCAATCCAATTTAATATTCCAATACTGGAATTTGAACACGTGACAAGTTTAAAAGACTGTTGCTCGGTATTTTTGAATCAAGGAAAGAATTTTTTTTCTGTGCTGGTGTTTAGGATCACTTCTTACGGCAGAACGGCAACAAAATCAATAGATCTAATTTGCAAACAAAAAAACGTTGCACGTGCAGCACACATTTTTGTACTCTTTGCACGACTGCAATAGAGCTTCATCGTCCTTGCACGACTACGACGTGAAAATGCCTAATTGCAAGTTTTATGGAGGACGTAAACGAACGACGACGAATCTCTTTTTCTCTCTCTAAACTTGAGTGCGGTCCTCAAGAAATCAACTCCAGGGAAATTCGCCTACACTTGCCATTTTCAGCAAATTGGAATAAACGCGACAAAGACGGAAAAAACCGAAATTCTTTTAAAACTGACGTTTTCGCTGCCGTTGCCGTTGTCGATGCTAAAGCTCCCTAATGCCGTTTTCTACGGGTAGCACACGTTTTTGTACGTTTCTTTGCCGTTGCTTTGCATGACTATAATGCCGTTTTGTACGGGTAAACTAACATTAAAGCTAGAACTCGAGCATGGACTCGACGCAGGACTCAACCAATTTTTCGCTTTCCCGCCATTTCCACCTCTTGCAAGGCACATGACCAAGGGTTAGGGTTAGGTTAGGGTTAGGGTAAAGTTAGGTTTGGTTTTATTTGTGTATGTATTATTTTTACATATATTTTTTATGCTTACAGAAAAAAAATAGAGACGTCCTAACTGGAGTCCTGGTTAGAGTCCTGGCTCGCTATATTGGCATTCTCGTAAAAGTCACGTCTCAATAGGCCACTTGCACTAAGAGGTCACGTGACCAATGTTTCCTTTAAACAATGAGTTGGAATCTTTACGATGCCAAAAATTGACAGAGCAGATAAAAATTATCTTACAGCCGAAATTTGAGAGGAAACACATTTAAGGGAGATATTTTATGGCACTTTGATTTTTCAACAAAGTAGTTTGATTTGTATTGGCCGCCATGTTGGAGGGCTAAATTAACTGCAAAAACCGTGGACGAAGATCCTGCTAGTTGTAAACGTTGGATCTCTAGTAAAGAGATCAAATCAGCCAAAATATAAAGAAACAAGAACGAGAAGTCCGAAGACTACAGCAAAGCTGATTTAAAACAACGTATATTGTTTTTTTATAACAATATTTCGGCTGGCCATACCAGCCTTCTTCAGGTTTACAGATGTTACTGAACTTATGTAGCAATCACAATATTATATAGATGGAGAATGTCGTAATAAAAGGGAGAGGCGGAAATGACGTACAACATAAAAACTGGAAAGGAAAAATACTAAGGATATCGATAAGGATATGGATGGCATACTCTTGCCCTCCAACATGGCGGCCAAAACTACTTTTGCTTATATCTTGTCAAACGTTTGATAGCTACGCTCAGATGTGCTGTAAAGGTTACCACATCATCTTTTCAACATTTTCCTTGAAGTTGAAGTGCAAAATTTGTGTTCGGAAAGAGGTAATTCATAATTTTTAAAATCACATTTTGGTCACGTGACCAGCTACGAACTTACCCATTTTTAGAAAATAGTGCGGGTTTGAAAACTCAACTCACTGTTATTTTGTTTAAGGTATGACCCACTAATCGTTTTTCGAAGGTCAAAATCATATAACTTTCATTTTCATAAAAACGATGTTATACATGACCTCTTAGTGCAAATGGCCTATTAATTTAATGGCCAACGGGGAGGAAGCAAATTTTCCGGAAAAAATTCCTACAAAGGGTTCCACTCAAAAAACATTCTTGCACAGGCAATCGCAAGAAAAACATTCTTGGTTGCCTAAAGACCCCCAAACACCCCCTCCCCCATCACTTTTCTAATGGTCCTTCCCTAACTGACCAACTAACCCACAGCAGCTCACCACTCAAAACATACACCGGAATAAAATCCTGCAATTTAAATATATTCAAAAGTCAATCAATTACACGGATAAACTTCAAAGCTTGATATTCTCTTGAGTTTTCTATAATTGTTGACTGAATTAAAAACATTTCGTCAGTCTTTACTTCTCAGCGTTTCAAAGTCATGGAGTGGCGTGAAGTAGAGTGTAGCCTGCGTAGCTGGCGGGATTATTGTGCCTGGGATACTTTCTTGGCGGCGGACCTGCCATTCGAAGGGAGTGAAAGGTGAAAATCCCTCCTTGACTTGCTCCCAATCTTCACGCGGCTTCGCAGCCAAAAAACTACAGCACTCGCGGCTAAATCGCCAGCTACGCAAGCTAAGGAGAGTGTGAGTCTCCGTTCCCTTCTGTTTCTTCTCTCCATGAGTCACCACTTTATGAATTCGGCACCCCATGTATGGTAATTATCCTAGAATACGAGCAGTCTCTCTTTTTTCTTAATAGTCCGTCGAACAAAACGCGCGAGACAAGCAAATGAACATCAGCATAAATGAAGGCGCGAGACAGGAGAGCACGTTTCTCGCCTCTTTCCTTCCGTAATTCGCGCGCGTGCACTCCCCTCACTAAATCTGAAGAAAAAGAGAGACTGCTCGCAGTTTATAATCATCCGGAATCAGGGAAATTTTTGAGTTTGGAATCCGGAATCCTGGGCTTTGGAATCCCTAATTTAGCTAAAAAAAAATCCAGAATTCTGCTGCCGTTAACTGAGAAAACGCTTTTGAACAACGACAACAAAAAAACCCCAGATTTTGGATATCTCAAGGAATTACGTCTTGCACAAGACTTTTTGCAGATGATATGAAGGTGTCTTGGGTACAGAGGGACACTAAGCAAAATGTGGAAGAACTCGGCAGAAAGATCTTACTCGTTTGGAATATTGGGGCAATTGAGATTTAACACTGATAAATGCGAAGTGATGCGTATTTCTAAAAAGACAAACACTGTCGTCGCAAGCTAAGGAACCTGAATTGATATTGTTATTGGAAATCATGCATTGCACGCGTAATCTACAGATTAGTCAGGTATCTGCTAGCAGATAACTAACTAATCTGTGGGTTCTGTAGACCAGGTTGCGCTGATTTCCAAAATTAGCTATAGGCTCTTAGCCAATGAAAAGACAGATAGTGGTTATAGCCAAGAGTTTGGAAAAGAAAAAATAATTATTTTCATCCTGGAGTAGGTCTGGGGAATAGTTTCGAAGGCTCGATCAAGAGACAAGCTGTACAGCGGTCATAAACTAAAGCACAGGAAAATTCAAGATGGAGGACGGTAAGCATACTTTCCCACTGGATAATTGCTTAAATTTATCCTTAATTTGTCTCTATTCAGTGTAAAAAAATGTTTCCTTTATGTTATTAAGTCTTTGTTCATATTTATTTCACGAAAATGAAACGTCTGCGGCGTTGATTTTCAGCTTTTTCGTGATTGATTGGTCTGGTTTGTAGCGGTATGTCGATGACTTATTCTCTTGATTTCAACTAATCTCACTAGTATTACCTGTCTTTTAAGGGTTAGTTCAATTTATACTTGGTTTCAGGAGAATTTCTGCCATTGCTCTCATATAATGACCATGAAAAATGTACCATTTTCCTTTGTAAATGTCATTTTTAGTCCACGAATTTTCTGAAAATTCTAACAGTATGAAATGTATTTCTTTTAGTTGTTGATTACAATTTTTAGGTCAGTTTCCATTGAGATCATGATACCCTTTATAGGCCACTCCTTGTGCATGTGAATTTCACACTTCTTGATGCCGACCAGTTTACTTGTGGCAGCTGTTTTTGTTTTCTTATAATTAGATGAGGTTTATAGGTTTACCTACGTTTAGTTTGTACTAATATTGTACTTTTGCAGTGGTCTTTTAAAATGATCTGGCTCCGTTTACTTTGTTAATTTTTTGTTCAGCATATCTTGTTATCGTTTATGATGTATCTTAAATCTAGCTATACATCATACCAAGGTGAGACTAACGTTTTAGTTTTCTATGTTGTTTTGGTAGATCTTGAATTGGAGCATGAAGGAGCAGCTCCAGGGTCCACCTCAGAGCCAGTTAGGCGAAACATTTCTTTAAAACTGAAAGCAAAGAGCAAGTCAGCAAGCTCATTGCCGTCTGGGAAAAGCAAGAAAAAGGAAGGAAAAAAGTGGAGAAAAGTCTAGGACAGGATCTGAAGGTAAAGAAGCCAATTTTCTTTCAATGCTGTACAATGTATGTCCAGTTTTAAGCCTTGCTGTCATGTTGTTTCCTTAGACAAGAAACGTTAGTCCACTTTGTCTCTTCACCCAGGTGCATAAATGGGTACCTGAGGCATGCTGTGTGAAGGTTGTTGGTTGAGAGACACACACTCTTGAGCATCTCTGTCAATAAGAGCCTGAGACAGTGGATTCCCTTTGGCTACTATGAGCATGACCCCTGGCTACTTTCATAAGAAAATGGAATATAGAATATAGAACTAATACAGTGCTTGAAAAATTTTGAAGTCCTTGCGGCAAGCAGCTCTCAAATTTTGCTTGGTTAAGGCCGCCTTTTGCTTTTCTCAGTTAATTATTCTATTAGAGGATCAGTTGTTTTTACCCTTATTGGGCAAGTGAGCCTTAAAAGTTACTTGTCCAGCAAGAAAATCCACCTGACCAAGACTACTGGATGGGACTTGTTTTGAACCCTGCAACAGAAATTTGTTGCTGTTCATTTCCCCGCCTACTTATTGTACATTTAAACATGTACGGTATATCCAGCAACTTGAAATCTGAGCATCTGTAAGATTTGAAGAAATGACGGCAAGTCACCGGTTTGAATTACAGAGTGAAACCAAAGACAATCATCAACAATCAAGGAAATTGAGGAAATGTCTCTCTCGTAGCAGTTGTGGGAAGCCGAAAAGGGTTTTATTTTAAATCACTTAACCTGAAAAAGCTTCTTCTACTAAACAAATTTAAATAATCGTGGCAATATAATACAGTTACAGAGAGAAACAGCTTACCTTCCTCCATCGTGCTCGCTCCTTCGGGAAACTATAGTAAAAATTTTACTAGAAAATTAAAGTACAAGTAAACACTCAGTCTGCACAGTCTGCATGGTCTGCATAGTCTGTAGTCTGCAGTCTGCATGGTCTGCGTTTCAACATGACCGATGTAACAAAGAAGTGTAAGGTAACTTCTATGGTGTAACGCAGAAGAGATAATGCATTGTTTCTGAGCAAACATGCACAGAATAATGCATGAGTGCATTGCATGACATTAAATGACGGACACATGACTAACCTATGCATTCTTGTAAATTATGGTAATTCATAACATTTTTAAACAAATTGAACACGGTGTGCGTATAAGTAAAATCATTGCTCGTTGGCGCTTAGTGATAGCTACATGTATAACAAGTTTTATTCTTATGTGTATGTCATATCTATTAGGTGATAAGGAAAGTAAAAGGAAACAGAAATCCCCTGGAACAGCTGCAGCAGCTCAAGTGGTTGTCATGAGAGAACTCAAGTGGGATCATCAAGTATGTACTATTAATTTTATCATTTCTGCTCATTCAGCCCCAGTCACTCAGCCCCTATTTGAAGGGTGCAAAGAAAGTCAGTTTTACAGCCTGCCATTTGAGCGAGCTGTAGCAAACATAAATTTACTAGCTAGCCCAAAAGTCATTTCAGCTAGCCCCATAACCCTTTTTGATTAGCAGGATTGATTACAATCCTTCTGTAATTTGAATTTCCCCAAAGCACAGCACTTGCCCGTTGGGCAAGTTAAGAACGAAATTCACTAGCACGACGCGATAGCAAAATCCACTAGCCTTAGGATATCGGACTTGACTTTCTTTACACACTATATTTGTAAGTCATGATCATTCACCATAACTAACCTAATAGAAGTCCACTTCCACATAAACACCGCCTCAACGCTGTTGAAATTTTATTAGATGCCCCTGTCTAATTCTTGGTTTGCATGTGACGTCACTAAAAATCAAACTAAGAAACTATTGAGTCTTCTGAGTTGCTACTTTCACGAGGTATTACAGCACCTAACTCCTTTACATAAACAAATTTTTGGTTCAAAGGGGTTCTTCGTTTTGCGAGAGAGGATGCTTGAATTTCCACACTTTTGCATGACTTGGCATTAATTTAGCTGATGGCCAGAAAAGCTCTTATGTGGGTTAAAAACATTACCAAGTTTGGGAGATTTGCTATCTAAACATACCTTGTCTCAGAATAAATATTACTTTAATCTTTATGAGTTCCTCAAGCGAAGAATTCACACATTAGTAAGAAAACTTGAAAACAGATGTTTCTGTTGGTATCCGGCGGCCATATTGGTGTCCCTGAAAGGGACTCCAACATGGCATTTCCATACAAAGCTTTATAAATTTCGGTAAATTGTTTTGATTTTTGGCAAGACGTTTTGTATATTTATCTTCTTTCATTTCCCAGATTCTAGACATTATGTATTGAATGGTTTGCATTTCTATTTTTCATTGTGTGACAGTGCAAACCGAGAATAGGTAGACGTCTCCCCGTGAGAATTACTCCAAAATACTAGGAATTAGCAAAAAGATGCAAAATCATTCAATTCATTCAGTTTCTTCCTTGATTAACAAGGGTAAATACATACTTCATCGTGTTCAATGTTAAGTTAAAAATGAGGATAGACTAATGATGGCTATGCAATAACAACAAATGTGGATTCTAACATCGATGTTGGGATTTGAAAAAGAGCGATATGGATCTCTAGACGGCCTAGACGTATCAATTGATGGAGTGGATATATCACTATTTTTAAACTCTCTTGATATTTTTGCCAAAAGAAAGTTTTGTTGAGCTTGTTACAGTAATGAGAATAAACGCCTCCTATCTATTAAACGCCCCCACTTGGACCCCTAGAGTTAACTAGATGTCTTGGGCATTTATTAGGTCATTTACAGAAGCCCCCTGAAATTAAATTATTAATTTTTTATTATTTTAGCCCCATACATGTAGATGAGATAACTTAGGCTCTTACGTTTCTGTTATCATATCAGTTTGTTATTCAAACAAGACATTTAGGTTTCAAAATAGTTTAGCTTATCCTCCTGTCTTCCTCACAGATTTTGCCAATTGGGCAAAAAGTGCAAGATCCACTTTGTGAAAAGTGCTCCTTCCCAATCCCTGTTTATGGCCGACTGGCATGTATAACAAGTATTTACTTACATACTCATCGTATTAACTACCAGTGTGCAAAGAAAGTCGTGTCCGATAGCCCAGGACTAGTGGATTTTAATATTGTTATCAGGCTAGTGAATTTTGTTCTCAATTTACCCTATTGGCAAACGAACTTCTTTTAGGAAATTCACATTACAGAAGAACTGTAATCAATCCTGCTCATGAAAAATTTTTTCGACCTAATTAAAATGACTCTTGCATAGCAATTCCAAATAATCAAAAATGATGATTTTTCCCTGTCTTGTTGTGCAATGTCCTTTAGGTCTCATCATGTTTGGAGGGGAGTTAAATTTGACAAGTTTTTTTCCAGAAGCTGGGGTTCAAGAACGTATGAAAGAACATGGGAAAGATCCACTATGGAAAATCAAGTATGCAGAACATTTTATGAATTTAAGAATTTCCTTTATTAAGAGTCAAAGTGATGTTATAAAGTCATTTGGTTGGTAAGACCAAGTATGAAAATAATATTTTTGACGTGAAGAGTTTGTATTTTCAGGTATACTTCTAATGGGAGTACACTATTTTCTGCCTGAGACAGAGGAGCTGTTCGCAAGTAAGTCATACTCTGTGGTAATTGGCATTAGTGATCTCTTGACTAGCCATTAACAATATTAATTTGCAACTATTCTTATTAAAATCAACAGATGTCAATTACTGGTAAATGTCTAAAACTTAGCTCCTATTATGTAGCCACCCCTCTTTTTAGCCAGGACTACTATTAAAAATTATCAGTAAATCATTGAAAACAGAACATCTGTTAATATTACTATCAGTGCTTACCCTGAAGGCTTAATTATCAATAAACAGAGGTTAGACTACAGGTAGGTACAACTTGTTTTTTTTAATAATTAAATTCAAATCTTACTTTGTAGCTGTCACTTCCTTCAAAAAAATTCAGCCCTATTAATGTCAGTGAAAATATTGTGAATTTGTGTGTTGCTATAACAATGTTGAAGTGTACACACATTATGAGGTGGGTTTCTTTAATTCTGCTTCCAAAGCCATTTGCATATTTGTACAAAATGAACTTTAAATTTATATATATATTTTTGGTCTGTGAATTTGATCAAGATTGTTCATAATTTTTTGTTCTTGCAGATATCAACATTTTCCTGATCATCACGAGTTTGTAGAGGATTTGTTCTGTCACTCAGATGCTGTGGAGGACATTGATATTTCACCTTATGATGAATGTATCTTTAGCTATATGCATTTTGAATGTACTTCTAATTCTCAGCAGACATGATTGTGCATAGCCATATAGAACATAACCAACATTTCAGGATGCCACCTACAGTTTCTTTGCGAAGTTATATCTGAGGAACGAGCATAGAAATTCTGTTATACCGATGATGTGTCACAACTCACGACCCAGATCTAAGTAGAGGTAGTGGCCAGTGCCAGATCCAGACCTTGAGATAAGAGGGGGGGACCCAGTCATCCAGACCCTTAGATAAGGAGGGGGGTGGTCCGGTCTCCCCCCAATTTTTTTTTTCAGACTTCAGTTTGGTCTAAAAATAAGGGGGGGGGCGGGCCCCCCTGGCCCCTCGCCTGGATTCTCCACTGGTGGCACATCATCAGTATAGAATTTAAGAATATTTATGGAGATCAGTCTGGAGAATTTGTAGGTGGATATTGGGCTTAAAGGGGTAAGGGCTTTGACGTACCAGTGGCACATCCTCACTTAAAAATCCACAGGAAGAGTAATCTCTCTTGTTCCCTAGTTTGACTATGGTTTCATTTTGTTCTCCTTAATATAACTTTCTCAATAGATTTAGTAACAGCATCAAAGGACCAAACTGTTGGTGTATATCGAATGGGACCACCAAGTCACGGCATTACAGAGTATGGAGAGATAAGATAACAACAGAGTACATACCAGCCTTCTGTTGACTGCCTGCAATTGCCTAAAGATCCCAAAGTCAGGGTCAACCCCTCAGGAAAGGGGTCTGAAAATTCAGGAGTGTTGGATTTTGTATAAAATGTACTGGATTCTTAATTGGATGTGGCCATCGTTGTTGACATATGCAAGCTATAATCATGGAAAGGAAGCCATCAAATTATCATAGTATAATGGTGGTGACTCTCAGTCCACAAAAAATAGCCTTGGCCAGTTACATGTAGTAAGCTTGTTTGTCATGTTTGATCAGAGGGCAACTCACTTACATTTGGGGGAAAGTGAGAAATTATGCAATCTGAATCTGGAATAACGACTTCTCAAGCGCATTAATAATAATTCATATTTCATGCCCACAAGTCAACACCTGGATATACTGCATCACGTAGATGCATTTGGAGTCCCAATGAAAAACCAGATGAAAGTCTTTAAAGATTTGGATACAAGATCCAAAATTTAATGTTGGCTGATTCTAGAAAAATCATGTGACATGAATACATTAATTCTAAGTAAATAATGTCTCATGCAAACAACAAACATCTATTTCTCTTAAAGAATGTAATTCACATATTATCACAGTTCGAAATATCCCAAAGCTATAGGAAGAAACAACACAAGTTACACAAAGTTGAAATGCAAAGCTCAAATAAAACCTTTGAAAATCAGTTGAAATGATACCTTTTGTCATGAACAGCCAAAGAATCTAATGTGCCCTCACCATTTTCCTCTACCAGGAAACGTTTAAAGCCACAGACAATCGGTTGTAAATCCGAGACGTGCAGATATCATCCACCTGACTTATTTGCAACCTGTTGCACGAACTTGGATAGCCTTTCAAAGTTTAGAGTTATGGCATTCATGATTTCAATGCTTGCAGTCAACTCTTGTACATCCACACCAATGTCTTCACCTTTAAACAGTCCACCTGGCTCAATGGTGCAAATCTTGAGCGCTTTTTGGTCTTGCCATTCTCGAAAAATCTGTATGCTCATTTGTTCTTGTAAACTGTAGATTTCAGAACAGAATTGATAACACACTCTTTTTCCTCGTCAAAGGTTTTGGGTGTCTGAAACCTTGAACTTGACACATCGATGTCACACAACAAACTGAATAAATTATGATAAACACTAAATTAAGTTGGATGATTCTCAAATGACACATTCCATCCAAACGGTTCTTACCACATTCTATAGCTATTGTTTAATAAATTAATTGCAACAACAATAATGGATAATAAAATAGTCAGCCACTCATTTAAGAAGCTATACCAAAAACTCATGCTTCGTCGGGGTATTCAGACACCTCTAAACAATAACAGCACTCGGCCTTCAGCCTCATGCTTTTATTTGTTTCTCGGTGTTTGGATACCCCGATGAAGCCTTCACACTCATAATTTATATATTACTTAAATTAAAGTTAATCAACAGGTGATTATAATATTATTGTTATTATTAATTTTGATTATTATCCCTAGCCAAGGTGTACTTGTGCATTGTTTAGCAATCAGTCCAGTACTTCAGGATTTTCCAGCCGCTAGCCTTAAAAGAAACCAGTCTTAAGGATGAGGATATTGTTGTTAAGAAGCTTGCCCTTACTCAGGACTGGCACCAAGGGCTGGGGGCCAGGGATTTCTGCCATGGCCTCCTACTATGAGCATGATCACCGGCTACTTTTATAAGGAACAAAAAAACAGAAAACCCACCAATCTTCTTAGCTAATTGTTTACTTCCCCACCACCTACTATAAATTGCATATACCCAGCAACTTGAAATCTTACTAGTGCCAGCCCTACCTAACTGTTATTTGGATCCTCAGAAACTTTCCCACAAGGCTGTTGTCTGGATTACAATATTAATATTACCCTCAGTGGTGTAACACAGTAAACACAAAAAGTGTAATACTAAGTATTAAAGAGTTCCTTACAATGAAAATTGGGATAAACTTTATTTCATGTCGGAAAAACTAAGAAAAATGCAACTTATTTATCCATTTTTTTTTTCTCATATCATCCTATTCTAGACTTTGCCACTCAGAGATCAGTCTTTTATTTATGCAAAGTATTACTCTTATGTGGCACATCCTGGGCAAATAGGCAGGCGTACTCCCTGTTTTTTGGTTTCTTTGTTCTTTGGGGTCGTTGCGTAGTAGGATGTTCGCGTGACAAGCACGGGAAAGGTTGCGTGACAACCAAATGAAGGTCTGTGTGGCACCCAACTGCTGATTTCGTTCTTTCTGCGAAGTCTTTTGTGTTCTCCTTTTGTCCTCATTTATCTCCTTTTATTCTTAACCCTTCAAGTTTCGTAAGTATGCTGCGTACTCCTTTGGAAGAAGATCTCCCCCTTCAAGTATTTCATTGAGATAAATTTCGCTTGGCTTCAACCCACCTTTGACACATTCCTTATTCGCTTCGTACGCAATCGCATCTACAACTTCCCCGTTTCTCTTTTCCACTTTAACGATCACTCGGTGGAAACGATTGCCTGCATGAATGTGCTCGTGATCCATTTTACACATGCTTCCCTTCTCGCAGATGTTTAAAGCGCCATGAACCGCGGAACCTTCGTCTGGGGTGATATTAGCGTAACCAAAACCATCATCTTTCCAGTTGGTGTTGAAAACAAAGCGATATCCGCGAAGCACTGCGCTCTCGCGAGAAGTAAATTTTGCCCCACGTTCTTTCATTTTTCTTTCACTTAGATTTGATGCAAAAGCAAAATACAGCTCCTTCCCTTCCATATTGTCCTAGGATCTCCAAAAGTGCCAGGGTGAGATGTGTAGGGGATACCAGAGGTAAACAACGTTGCAATTTTCCCCACGTTATTTGGCTCTATTTGATAAGGGACGAACCATTAGAAAAGCGATGGTGGGTCGAGGGGGGTGGGGAGGAAACAAAGGGGAAAATGTCCCCCCAAAAAATTCATGCAAATGACGGGCCCGCGTGTCAGACGCTGCTTCGACACTTAAAGCCGGAGGAAAAATTTCGGGAGTAGCAGCGCATGACTCACGGGCACGATTTCACATGTACACAGGCTATAAATACCCGGAGAACTGAAAGCGGAGCTGGAAAGTTAACATGCCTTCTCTTAGGCCCGGTTCAGACGCCGAACTTTTCATGAGCCGAACCTAATTCGAATTAAGGCAGACCCAAATTATTTAGACCGGCTAAATTGATTCAGACGCCGATCTTAATTCCAGCCGAACTAAATTCAGAAGGCGAAAAATGCACATTTTGGTCAAACTGCTTACAAAATACGTTATAAGAATTTATGCATTAGGTTCGGTACATGAAAAGTCCGGCGTCTGAATCAAAGGCGTTCCAAAGTCGATCCAAAGGCGAAATTCCCGGCCAGGCTAGGCGAAAAGAACAGGTGAGCCGTTCCAAATTGATTCAGACGCCGAACTTTTCATGTACTTAATTCAAAGTATTAGGTTCGGCTCATTAAAAGTACGGCGTCTGAACCAGGCCTTAAGCTCCAGAATACATGCATACTAGCCATTAATTATCCTCTATGCCCAAGCAAGCACAACCGCTCATCTGCGAAGCCATTCTTGTTTTCCTGATAATTTTCGCTTGATAATTCTAAATGAAGATGGAATACTTTCAAACGATTAGAAAAAGGGATTTTGCAGAAATTCTAGAAAATTTTCTGACTTCCGACATTAGTTTTTTTAAAGACCCTTCCCGGCTGCCGAGCATATAGCCACAGCGTATTTCAAAATAACTGTATATAATTATTCG
This sequence comes from Porites evermanni, assembly GCA_942486025.1. Classification (NCBI taxonomy): domain Eukaryota; kingdom Metazoa; phylum Cnidaria; class Anthozoa; order Scleractinia; family Poritidae; genus Porites; species Porites evermanni. The sequence goes on along the minus strand of CALNXI010001359.1, from coordinate 82,683 downwards.
ATTTAATTTGACCCCTCTTTAGCCTGAATTTCAGACGATTCGTTTTTACTCCCTCCTCTGAGGGAGTAAAAACGACTCGAAGTTTTAATCGTCAGAAATTCAGGCTAACCTCTGATATGTTTTTTTTCATGGATGGCTGCATTTCGGGAGCTATTTCTGGAGGCACTTGCGTCACTTTTGTTGACGTAGATCAAAATGAAACTGAAAGCTAAAGGAAGGGAAAAATCCCATTTAATTAGGGTTGATTGTTGCTTATAGGTAAGTTTTGTGCAAGTCCGGTTATTATGTGAAGGAAAATGCAATTGACTTTTATACTGACTTGTTTTGCAAAATATGATTTCTTCGTAGACTTTTTCGTCGTGGCATCAAGCGAACTATCAAGACTACTCGGGAACTGAGGTAGGCATTGCATTAGCTGAAGTTTTACTAGAACTCCACGGTTTCGTTACCTTAGAATGGCATTTGGTCATTTATCTCGGGGCCCGGGTCTCGGGGAAACTGTTGTCAAAGTATTCTATCTTCATTTAGAATAACCAAGCGATCAGCAAAACAAAACTCGCTTCGCAGCTGAGTGGTTGTGGTTTCTTGGGCATAGAGAAGAGTCGACGCTGTCAGACACTGTTTCGACAATTAGCGTAGGAAAAATTTTGTGAGTAGTAGCGCGTTACTCACGGGCACGATTTCAGACGGGCTAAATACTCGGCGGCCTGAAAGTGAAGCTCGAAAGTTAATTAAAACGTCTTCTCTTAAGCTCCAGAATACATGTATATTAGCCATTATGCTCAAATGTTCGAGCGTAATTTGACCCCTCTTTAGCCTAAATTTCAGACGATTGCTTTAAGAGCATTTTGCTGAGCTTCATTAGTATGGGTCAAATCGAAGCTTCAACATGCCCCCCCCCCCCGGGCATACCCCGGGCATTTGACATCTTTGCCGTCCCGGGGAGGAGGGAATTTGATTATCAGAGTCTTCCAGGGGTGGGGAATTTGATACCCATGCTTCAGGGGTGGGGGATTTGAACTGCACCCTCGATTTAATGTAAAATCTTTGGCGTGGCGAGCTATCATGGGCGACGCGGTGTTAGAGGATTTTCGTGGAAAAGATTGTGCCTTTGTGGCCAGTTGGTTACGAGGAAAGGTCTTGAACAAGCTTTGTGCCGTATTTCAAGTATTTAAAATTTTGAAATTTTTAATATTGGATTCAGGCTTTGAATGTATGAATGTATTTTATTGTTATGTTTACAATGAAATACAATACCTATACCGGCGATTCAATACAACAACATAAAATCAAAGAAAAAGCTCAGGTCAACTACTTTGACCTACTGCAAGTATGTCTATTAATAAGGTGAGCGATGATGCATGTCAGTGAAATGGTCATGATGTAGTAATCTCAACAGGTGGGATCTTTTTTTATAGAACGCTTTGTATGTTGCATCACGCAAAAAAAGCTGAGGATTCAGTTTAATACCTTGTAGCAGCGATTTCCGCTGCTTTGCATGAGACTTTTGTTCGTAGTAAATAGGCTAACAGTGTTTCTCAGTTTTTGTTACATTTATAAAGATTTTGTTCGACAACTGAAGGCGTTTCCACCGTCTTTCTGTCATTTTTGTGCCTGTGAATTGTTCCCGGGGTGGGGGTATTTGATCACCTGAATGGACCCTAGTGTGGGGCATTTGAACGGCATTTTGGCCCGGGTAGGGGGGAATTTGAACAATAATTTTCAAAAAAGTCAAATGCCCGGGGGTTTACCCCGGGGGGGGGGGGCATGTTGAAGCTTCGATTTGACGTGTACATAATCGTCTGAAATTCAGCTAACCCCTCTAGGCTTTGGCACTTTATGCTAGCATTATTTTGAGCATAATAGCATGGCAAAAGCATCGAGCATAATGCCAGCATTGTAGCAAGATTTTTGTATCATTAAAAAGGAAAAATGTGTCTAACGTGATGAAATTTACCGAGAAACAGCCAAACATAATTATATACATTTCAGAGTTTTCTAGCAAAAACTAGAGAGAGCCTCAGACAAAAGTAACCAACCTCAAACCAGTAGAAGCATAGTAACTGAAAATTTTTGTGTCTGTTATTGTGTATGTATTGATGGAACTTTCGAGTATTTTAGCAAGGCCATAAGAGCATAAAAGTAGAAATTTTGAGCATTAATCATTAGCATAATAGCAAAAAATAAAGGAATAATGTGCCAAAGTCTAAACTACGGAAGCCCGTACTAAACCCCTCATATGCCTTTTTTCATGGATGGTTGCATTTCGGGAGCTATTTCTGGAAGCACTAAATTACGTCACTTTTGTTGACGTAATTTGATCAAAATGCAGCTGAAAGCTAAAAGAAGGGAAAAATCCACAGGTTTAGTTTGTTTCTTGGCAGAAGGGTTGATTGTTGCTTATAGGTAAGTTTTGTGCAAGTCCGGTTATTTTGTGAAGGAAAATGCATTTGACTTTTACACTGACTTGTTTTGCAAAATATGATTTCCTCGTAGACTTTTTCGACGTGACAAATCAAGCGAACTATCAAGACTACTCGAGAATTTATAACTGAGGTAGGTATTGCATTAGCTGAAGTTATACTAGAACTCCACGGTTCCTTTACCTTAGAACGGCATCGGGTCATTTATCTCGCGGAAACGTTTGTCAAAGCATGTCTCTATTTAATAAGGCCGTGTTGTCTATGATCTTTTAGTTCGCGGGGGACTTTTTCAGCGATAGTACCCATCATGTAGGATTTCATCTCAGCCATTTCACTGATTTATTATGCATACATGGTTATCATCACACTCTGTATACAGTTGAACCTTTATCAAGAGGCCACCTATCAAACGGCCATCCTCCATTAAGCGGCCAGTGATCAAAGTCCCGAAATAATATGTAGAAAAGAACTGGAAATTAAACCTCTATTGATCAGGCACCTTTATTAACTGATTGATGCCAACTTTCTACCGTTCCAACGAGAGTTTTTCCATTGTTGTCACGTCTGTTAACCGGCCATCAATCACAGACAGATTACTAGGTTTGGCTTTATTTTAAGAATATGATGAAGGAAAACAGTCCGAAATAGACGGTGACGACCGATTGTGGACCATCGTGTGTTTGTTATAAAATAAGGTTTTCTTCTAAAGATTATGATAATCTATGACATGGTTTATGACAAACTTCTATTGATATGGCATGAGCGCTAACCTCCATTAACCCTGGCGTTAAGCGGCCACTTGCTGGTATCCCGAGGGTGGCCGCTTAATAATGGAGGTTCACCTGTCCGTACTACACAGCCGTCTTTAGTGTCGTCACGCAACGCAGCGTTTCGTGACGACACTAAAAACGGCTGTGTAGCAGACTATACTCATAGTCATATAAAAAATCTTTGCATACAAAGTCTTTCTAAACCAGCTCATCCTCGGACGGGTGTATTTACAAAGAACTTGCAATCTTCGTAAGTGACGTGACACAAAGAAATTCCAAGAGGTCAACGTAACAGAGCTATACTAAGGAAAATGGGAGGTAAAAAATAGAAAAAAAGAAAAATTCCCCAGGTTTTTCCACGTACCGAGTTAGACTTTTAAGAAAAACAGCGACGGTCAGGATGTATCGAGCATCGAGTGGCAGCAGTTGAAAAATCGATTTCCTTCAATTTTTTGTCAATAGATAGCTTTTAGTTAGATAAGTAATCTGAAGTAAACTGTTCTCGTAAAAAGCCTTTTATTTTCGAGAAAAGTTAGAATATCCGTTTTTTATGACCTTAGTTTCAACCTGCAGAGATTTCCTTCAACTAACCCAAGCCAATTCCCAGGTATGTTTTAAATGAATGTCTAAATGTGTGATTTAAATAGCATGAAGAGAATTTGGAGTTATATCACATGATAAATATTGCCGTCGAAAATGAGTAACGAACTTAAGTTTTTGTTTGTATCCTGAGAACCTATCTCTCATTTTTAAATTATTTCAGAACGACGAGCCTCGCTATTTCAAAAATACCCTGAAAGTATCTTCTAGTAAAAGAAAAATAATTTTATTTTTGATGGAACGTGTCCACATTTCTCCATCCGCCTTCTTTTGCGAACAAGAGGAAAGTTGATGTTAGCAAATTTCAGATAAAAAATTAGGGCAGTCTGAGACTCCGCCCGAAAACCACAAATAAAAGGCTTTAGGCGGGAACAATCTACATTAGGTTTCTTGTCTACCTAAAAGCTATCTATGGACAAATTCATTTTTTAACTCCTGCCACAAAATTAAGATTTTGCTCGATTTTTCTTGACCGTCGCTCTTAAGCTGGAACCGAGCAGGGCAAGGAGTCAGGGGGGCCTTTCCTATTTTATATGAACCATAATTATAATTTTCTGAAATTCCACAAGCTTAAAATAACTGGGGGTATAGAAATATATATTCTTTTCGTTTGCTGTACATTTGTATTCCGCTAGCAAGAGTCATTTTAAACCATAGAAATAAGTTCACTTTCCGAAATTTGACTTTTCTGAATATTCCTACTGGCCCGATTTGTAGTTTGTTGCCAAAAGCTTTAGTGTTTTCAATGGAGGGTAGATGAATGTACAACGACTAGATAGATAATATACACCATGTTTAAACAACGGTAAATCTGGTTTCTTTTTCATTTCGATCACTGATCACCAAAAAGAACGTCTTTTTCCTTTTTTAGGAGAAGACGCCAGTTTATCAAGTCACATGACACAACGATAAAAAAACAAGTAGAACGATCACTATTTGTGGCAAACCGAATGCGACTGTGATCATGGACAAAAACGAATAATAAAAGAGCTAATAAATAAGCTTTTACTCAATGTTTTAATTTTCCTTTTCATTTTCGTTATCGTACGTTATCTTACATAAAGAGAAATGGTATCAACGGAAAAAAAAACACAACATATCTACACATTTTTTCAGAAACGCTGAAATAGCAAAGCAAGCAAAAATTGTGACAATTAAAACTATCTTCTGGAAAAGCAGTACGTAGATTTTATCTGCAATTTGTTATTGGAATGGCTGCGAAAGGACAAACAGAGGCCACCTGTAATCTTGAAAATACCGGCAAGATTGCCCATGAAGTTGGGGAGAGGACAGAAGAAGAACAAGGGAATAGTACTATTGGCGACGCCTATGTTAACTTTAAAAATTTCCAGAAAGCCATAGAGTACCATGAGCGAGACATCAAAATTTCCAAAAAAGTGGGAGACAGGGCAGGAGAAGGAAAAGCGTACGGTAATCTTGGTAACGCTTTAAGAAATCTTGGAGATTTCCAGAAAGCCATAGAGTACCATGAACGAGACCTCAAAATTTCCAAAGAAGTGGGAGACAGGGCAGGAGAAGGAAGGGCGTACTGTAATCTTGGCAACGCCTATGACAGTCTTGGAGATCTCCAGAAAGCCATAGAGTACCATGAACGAGACCTCAAAATTTCCAAAGAAGTGGGAGACAGGGCAGGAGAAGGAAAAGCGTACTGTAATCTTGGCAACGCCTATGACAGTCTTGGAGATTTCCAGAAAGCCATAGAGTACCATGAACGAGACCTCAAAATTTCCAAAGAAGTGGGAGACAGGGCAGGAGAAGGAAAAGCGTACGGTAATCTTGGCAACGCCTATGACAGTCTTGGAGATTTCCAGAAAGCCATGGAGTACCATGAACGAGACCTCAAAATTTTCAAAGAAGTGGGAGACAGGGTAGGAGAAGGAACAGCGTACTATAATCTTGGCAACGCCTGTTACAGTCTTGGAGATTTCCAGAAAGCCATTTACTGTTATAAAAACAGTGTTACTGCCATCGACTATATCAGAGGAAATCTCATATCTAATGACGAATGGAAGATTAGTCTTGGGAGTACGTATGATAATATTAATTTGAGCCTCTGGGGGCTACAGTTTAAGCAAGGTAAAGTCGTCGAGGCACTTTTAACTGCTGATCATGGACGTGCCCAAGCTTTAAATGATCTTCTGGAGTTCAAGTATGGGTTTACAGGGTTGTCTCGAGAAATAGAAACATTCTCTGCAACAACACCTGACATTCTTAATTACCTACCATCAGATACAGCTTTTATAGGTATTAACAAGGAAGGAATAGTTCTCTGGGTGAACGAGAAAGGAAAGGAAATCAAAACTAGGAAAACTCAGATCGATATCTCCGTCAAAACCTATTTTCAGTCTCTACTGGAGACTACACTTGAAAAAATAGGTGTGAGAGCTGATGTCAACTGTGAAGATCGTTCATTAAGAAACCCAAGCGATAACAAGTTAGCAGAAAAAAGATCCAGTCAGCCAAGGTCTCATTCCTCATCTTTTGAGCCAAAGTCATTACAAACATTTTACAAAGTTGTTATGGACCCTATAAGAGACTTACTCCAAGGCGATGAGGTTGTGGTTGTTCCACAAGGACCTCTTTGTTTGGCCCCTTATGCTGCTTTCATTGACTTGAAATCTAAGTACCTCTGCGAAACTTTTAGAATTCGCCTACTTCCCTCACTTTCTACTCTGCGATTAATCCAAAATTGTCCAGCAGATTGGCACAGAAAGACTGGCGCTCTTCTCGTCGGCGATCCGTGGGTACAGGAGGTAGTTTATGAAGGAATGAGGCTAGAGCAGTTAGCGTGGGCGGAAAAGGAAGTGAAGATGATTGGGGAAATACTTCAAACTGAACCTCTCGTTGGAAAGCATGCAACAAAAGGTGAAGTGTTAACACGTATCTCCTCGGTTGCTCTGGTGCACATTGCTGCTCACGGTAAAATGGAAACAGGAGAAATTGCCTTGGCCCCAAACACAACACGTTCATCCTTGAATCCAGCCAGGGAGGACTATCTCTTAACTATGAAAGATGTTTTAGAGGCGCAGATTAGGGCAAGACTTGTTGTACTCAGTTGTTGTCATAGTGCCCGGGGAGAAGTCAAATCTGAGGGTGTGGTCGGTATTGCACGGGCTTTTTTAGGTGCTGGTGCTCGCTCTGTTCTGGTGTCCTTGTGGGCGATCGACGACGAAGCCACTATGGAGTTCATGAAAGTTTTCTACCAACAACTAGTCCATGGACGAAGTGCCAGTGAGGCTCTGAATAAAACCATGAAATCCATGAGAGAATGTGACCGCTTTAACGCAGTGAAGTACCGGGCGCCGTTTGTTCTCATTGGTGACGACGTAACGCTCGAGTTTGAGGGCATCCAATAAATAGCAAGGTATTTTAGGATATATTAAAAACCTTGGATAATAGTACGTGCTTTAGGAAACGTCATTTCAACAAGGAATTATAGTTATTTATGTCCTTTATTGAGCAACGAAGTCAACCGGTGCCACGTAGCGTCAATCTGCCAATCACAGGTCAGGTTCACAACAACAATGGAGTCTGACTTTGGTAGTTCTTTTGGCAGTTAAACAGTAGAAAAATTTTTTGAAGTCTCATGATTTTTTCACATTTCAAAGTGTGGCCCCGCATGAGTTCGTCCCACTGTAACTTACAGTCGAACCTGACGGAGGCGATGACCCAAAATGCGAAGATCAAATTTACGTTCGCTTATTTTACGGAAGATGGTCGCTTAGGAAAGTCTCCAGATATGGTACATCCTCTATTAAGCCTCCCTGGAGTTTATTCATTTCAAGAACGTTTGAGAGGGAGGAGGGGCTTATTTAATTAAGCGAAGGTTGTGATATCATTTCCCCATAAAGAACTAGAAGCTAAAGTGAAAAGCTCAGGGACATGAAGTTGGAGGTCATGATCAGCTGAGAATTAAAATCAAATGGGAACTTCCAGCTCGTGAATAAACCATACCGGATAATCAGTCCACATGAAGTGTTACAGTTCTGATAAATTAATACATCTATTATACGTCTATTATCTAAGAATAGGGAGAGGAGGCTTGAAAGAGGGGAGGAGGTTAAATAATTTTCCTCTGAAAAGGGGAGCTTATTAGAGAGGAAGGCTTAATAAAGAATTTTTTGCATGCAAGTTCCTTTAAATCTACAATAAGTCTAATCATTGGTTGAAGTTACGAGTTTAAATGTGACCCTTGCTGTAATAGATTTAGGGCGTGTTCGATTCACCGTATTCCGCGTCTTAATTAAAAATAAATTAATGGAATAAAGTCGCCAGAAATCACTTGTTCTGTCTTTCATTCTACAAAACTGCTTGAAATAAAGTATTTTGATCTATATAAACCTTAAATGGTTCAAAAATTACGGTATCGAAGAGGTTTGTAACAAAACTTTTGCGTATTCTTATTCCGGAGTACGATCAATGGAGTGCACTCTTAGAAGTGAGCTGTCAAAATGTTATGCCTTGCCAGCTGAAGCCCTATCCCGCTATTCTTTTGTTAGCTTGTTAACGTTGCTTTTTGCTGTTGTTGTTGTTGTTGTATAGGTATCATGATGAAGAATGCAGTGAAGCAGTTCCTAACTATCTGAAGTTGAATTCAGTTTCTTATTTTGTCACAATTACGAGGTGGAGCGTTCATCGCAAGAATAGGAACACTTTATCCAGAAGAGAAAACTATATGCTGTTAACAAATAAATTGAAGCGCGTAGTCCGAAAATTATGGTGTACGTTTCGTAGCTTATTTTGCGACTAGTCGTGTGTACTTGAAACTTGTTTTATAGTCACCTAAAACTGAAATATCAGGATATCAGTAATCAGTCGGCATTTTCATTGATACCACATGGGACAGATGCACTTTAGACTAGCAGTTTAATATAGTTCTTTACCGTTATATTATTTGCACAGTTGTAGGTTTTAATAGGCCAATTGTACGATGACGTCATTTTACTACTACGACCAGAATCCTTTATTTTTTCCTTTCGTATTTTAATTTGGTAATCCCAGTGAGGTTTGAATAACAAAGGCCCTAATTTGCACAAGAAAGCAAAGTCCTGACGGATTCTGGTCGTAGTAGTAAAATGACGTCATCATGCAAATGGCTATTCTTTTGGCGGATTGGTCTCTATTCTAATACTGAAGTCGAATAAATTCCCTGTTCAGTCGCCAGGTAAACTCACTAATCAATGTAGTTTACTCGTCTTTTTGATAGACGAAGAATTTTTATTTCAAATCCCAGGCTTATTCGCGTTCTCGACGTTCTTCTTACCGTCAAGTTTTCTGATTTCTCTTGTCGACACCTTTTACATACAAGAAGTAAAGCCGGAGAGAAAAAAGAAAGACAAATAGGGAAATTAAAATACGTAATTGTTTGGTGCCTGGTCAAAGCAAATTAAAGAGTCCCTTGATCTCTGTTTTGTACAAAACAGAATTTCCAAGTTTGATTTAGGTTTACATGACCTCATTTAATTATACATCTTTCCAGAGAATATGTTTCACACCTGACCTAAATTGTACCAATAAAAATTAACTTCTTCAAATAAATTTATCGTTTTGTGTATCTAAACTGGTGTCTATAGTAGTAAGTGTCAAAGCAATGATGTGGAACTTAATTGTAATGCTGAATCCTTTCTTGCGTAAGGTTATGCGTAAGGTTAACTGACCCTGACCCTAACCCTCGAAGGTTAACTGCCCCGAACAGATCAAGGCGCAGGCGTATTATTCTATAGTTAGACCCCACTTGGAGTATGCATGCTCGGTGTGGGACCCACATACACAAAAGAACATTCAATCAATTGAGAAAGTCCAGCGTAGAGCGGCTCTTTTTGTTGTTAAGAAGTGCAATCAGCGCACACCGGGTACCATCACAAGTTTACTAGAGGAGCTAAAATGACCATCATTGGAACAGAGAAGGAAACAAACAAGATTAACAAACTTGTATAAGATCGTAAATGGCACCCTGGCAGTAGAAATTCCAAATTACTTCAGGCAGAAGGAACGCCAAACAAGAAATTACCAGCCACTTAAATTTATAAATGCTGGTTGGAGGACTAATATATATAAATATAGTTTTTTCCCAGATCCGTTAAAGAATGGAACGATCTTCCGAAACAATTATTGAAGCTGCCAACACAGAGGCCTTCAAGCTTGTCTTGAGGGCCCAGGCCTGGCCCCATTGAGCATTATAACATAGCTAGAAAATTCGCCTAATCAAATTCAATAGCGCGAGCTGATGACGTCAATAAACTATTCGTAATTCCTCGAGTTGTTGTGAGCTCAGCAATCCTGAGTCTCCTGAGTGCATCCGGGGTGCATCCATAACTCAGCAATAGACAATGAAGCGTTTACCATGTGTTTTGTAAAGAAATTTAAGAGGAAACGTTTGAATTTGTTAACCGATAGTAAGGAAAAGAGGTGCGTGTTGTTGTTGTTGTTGTTGTCATCTCCGCGAGCTGTGCGGACTATGGCGTGAGCTCATTCTTTGCAAAGTTGTTTTCTCTCAATAACAATTTTTCGGTAAATTAATAGTTTTCCGGCACCTAAATATGGATTTTACAATCANAATTATACATCTTTCCAGAGAATATGTTTCACACCTGACCTAAATTGTACCAATAAAAATTAACTTCTTCAAATAAATTTATCGTTTTGTGTATCTAAACTGGTGTCTATAGTAGTAAGTGTCAAAGCAATGATGTGGAACTTAATTGTAATGCTGAATCCTTTCTTGCGTAAGGTTATGCGTAAGGTTAACTGACCCTGACCCTAACCCTCGAAGGTTAACTGCCCCGAACAGATCAAGGCGCAGGCGTATTATTCTATAGTTAGACCCCACTTGGAGTATGCATGCTCGGTGTGGGACCCACATACACAAAAGAACATTCAATCAATTGAGAAAGTCCAGCGTAGAGCGGCTCTTTTTGTTGTTAAGAAGTGCAATCAGCGCACACCGGGTACCATCACAAGTTTACTAGAGGAGCTAAAATGACCATCATTGGAACAGAGAAGGAAACAAACAAGATTAACAAACTTGTATAAGATCGTAAATGGCACCCTGGCAGTAGAAATTCCAAATTACTTCAGGCAGAAGGAACGCCAAACAAGAAATTACCAGCCACTTAAATTTATAAATGCTGGTTGGAGGACTAATATATATAAATATAGTTTTTTCCCAGATCCGTTAAAGAATGGAACGATCTTCCGAAACAATTATTGAAGCTGCCAACACAGAGGCCTTCAAGCTTGTCTTGAGGGCCCAGGCCTGGCCCCATTGAGCATTATAACATAGCTAGAAAATTCGCCTAATCAAATTCAATAGCGCGAGCTGATGACGTCAATAAACTATTCGTAATTCCTCGAGTTGTTGTGAGCTCAGCAATCCTGAGTCTCCTGAGTGCATCCGGGGTGCATCCATAACTCAGCAATAGACAATGAAGCGTTTACCATGTGTTTTGTAAAGAAATTTAAGAGGAAACGTTTGAATTTGTTAACCGATAGTAAGGAAAAGAGGTGCGTGTTGTTGTTGTTGTTGTTGTCATCTCCGCGAGCTGTGCGGACTATGGCGTGAGCTCATTCTTTGCAAAGTTGTTTTCTCTCAATAACAATTTTTCGGTAAATTAATAGTTTTCCGGCACCTAAATATGGATTTTACAATCATTTTAGAGTACACTTTCTCTCAGTTTCAGGATAAAAACATAAGATTAACTGTGAGGAAAAAAGATATATTCACGTAAACATTGACGCGTACTGCTTTGAGCGCGCCCTTCAATAATAAAATTTTCAGTTAACTGCTGCATTGATCGCTTTGATAATGTTATAAAACAATTAGTTCCTGCTGCAGCTGTGCGTATGTCGAGATATTGAGCACTTGGGAAGTTTGGAGAGCACTCAAGAGGCTAGAGTTGCACTCGGCTTCGCCTCGTGCAACTCTTACGCCTCTTTCGTGCTCTCCAAATTTCCCGCGTGCTCAATATCTCGACATACGCACGCTGACGCATGAACTAATTGTTAATTTGAACATTTTTTATTTTTATATCACCAACAGAAATTCACTGCCAGCACACCATTTTTTAGGGTCTTTTAGCGCACATAGCACGAGCACAGCACATATCTGCTGAAGATGGACTGTACTGCCCTTTGCAGATCAGACATTTATTTAGATTAAGTTATTAAACACTGGCTTACAAATGTCGTTCCGCAGTGTAGCGGTGTCCTGATTAGCTGATCGAAATGTTGGTTAATAAGTTTTTTTTTTACACAAAAGGGAAAATTGAGCTAAATTGTCAACTTAGATAAAACAAAGAAATAAAAAGGATTCCTCATGAGACAATATAGAAAGATTCTGATAGGGTTGTCTATTGATACCACCTGGGCCCAGTTGTTCGAAAGCCGATTAGCGCTTAACCCGGATTTCTTTTTCTTGTGTTCCAAAGCATTTTCTCGGATAATTTTCTCTGCTATTTGTAGAGCTTCCAATCATCAACTTGTAGACAAAAAGAATTAAAACTGAAATGCTTTTTGAACTTTCAAATCTGAATTCAAATCTCGCACTAACCCTGGGTTATAGCAAGCGTAGCTAATTTCAGAAAGCGATGCAAGCGCGTAGGCAACATAACAAGGGCAAGAACTGTAGCAAGCAAACGTGGCAGGAGAAGCAAGTATAGCAAATAGTATAGCAAGTGTATCATATCAAACGTATAGCAAACGTAACAAGCGTAGCAAGCGTAGAAAGCGTAGCAAGAGTAACAAGTGTAGCAACTGAAGCACCGCTTGGCGTAATGCTACCAGAAAGACACGCTTCATGCACCTTTACGCATCTTTCCGAATTTGTAAAGGTTAACTTTACGGAAGTTTATGTTGACGCGTAAGTCATGGTAAGTGTCCAACTTTACGGAGCTTTATTGTTCAGTAAAGCCAGGTAAAGAAATGATTTATATTGACTTACGCGGTGTAAAGATTCTCTTTATGAAGCTTTACGGTAAGCCTTAATATTAGCTGTACTCTCCGCCGTAAAGCTGAGTTGAAAGTCACGTGTACGGACGTGAGTTTGGCTTCTTTACAGTTAATTATTGAACTCGAAAAGTTGAATTCTATTTGGACTTACGCTCTATGGTATCTTTTTTTTACAGCTGTTGTATGCTTTCCCCAAAAAGAAATCGCCAAACAATTTTCTTCCCGTCAAAGAACTTTTTCTTCTTTACGTGATAGTTGCATGCCTTTATTTTGTTCAGCAAAAAAAGTTGATAAAATGGAAATATAAATCCAATACCGATGCTTGGCGAGAAAGAGTAAGCCACCTTTAACCAGTTCTCCTTCTTAAAATATCCCAACAAGCACGTCTTTTGAGCCCACAATACAAAGTGACTTCCCATTGTTAAGCCGGTGTAGCAAACAAACTTGCTTTGCAAACGCAGGATGCAGCAAGCAAAGCAAACGTAGCAAGTGTACCAAACGAAGCAAGTGTCAACCTCGTCCCCAGGGCGCTGTTTTCCTGGCTTTAGAGGTGGGGACCTCCAAAGCCAAGGAAAAGTGCCATGGGGACGAGGTTGAGCAAGCGTAGCAATTGCAGCAGTTGTAGCAAGAAGTATAGCAAGTGTAGCAAGCGTAGAAAGCGTATATGTAATATTGGTGAACACACTGGTAATTCGTTAGTTTTACGTTTTTAGTCGTAAGTCCATGCTCTCTGTAAGACTTGTTAATGTTTGCGGCACTACATTACCCTCCTAACGTTCTTAGTGCCAAGCAGTGGTGGTTTACATAAAATACTCATACATGAGGTAAGACGTTACTGTTAAAGCAAGCAATGGATACCAGGGGTTTTTCTCCCGCTGCTTCCGGCGTTTAAATCACGGATCTACGTTTATATCACAGGTCCGCATTTCTCGAAATTCCCGAAAGACTATTTTACGTGAACTTTGTTCATGAAATGAAGTCGGATTTCTAGTATTTTTTGACTATTTTTAGGAAAGCGCCGGCTGTAAAATAGAGAAATGAATTGGAAAGGTTTGTCTGAAAAGCTAATCCCAAGTGCTAGAAAACAAACTTGAAAAATTATGTTTAGGCATGTAACGTTTCTCGCAGTTTTGAGAGACGCACACCAGGTAAAGCAAATCCTGTGGTTTTCATGGTCTCATTCCGTTGCTGCGACTTCACCTATTAAACGTCAGAAGCTCTGGAAATGCGCTGGTGTCCGGTTAATAGAGATTTGGCTGTATCTTTGTCTACCTGTTATAAGTAATTCAGCTTCCAGCAAATATGAAAGCACACAAACCAGCTTCAGTCTTTGCATGATTAAAATGGACAACCTTCCCCAGTTCCCTAGCCTGCGTAGCAAGCGGTTCCGCGCGAGTTCGTCGAGAAAACTGGAACGAGAGCAAAAAAACTCCAAATTTCGCGCTGTAACTCGACTGGAAACGCTTGCTACGCAGGCTACCAGTTCCCGAATATTTTTTGTCACATGACATATTTTACATATATTCCTTGAAAAACAGTACGTTTCCCGGCTGTATGCCCTTTTGAGGTTCCTAGTTAATTAATTCCTAAGGGGTACAAAGGAAGTTTAAATAAAGGGACGACGTTCCTTCCCCTAAACTGACCTATACCCTAAAAGATCTATTAAACCCCTGGGGCCGTGTATTAATTTATTTTAAGTTTTGAGAGGGACCTCTTCTATATCCGGTATCAATAATAGGGAGGGGTTAAAAAAGATTTGCGTCTTGGTAAATGAATTTGCCAAAGTATATACATTACGATATCGTCCCCGATGTCAATAGGGAGGCATTGACAATCATTGCAAAATGAATTTGAACTTAAGCAACAACGACGGCGAATTTTTCTGGAGTTGAATTTTTAAAGACTGTATCAAAGTTCAGGAAAAGAAATTGAAAGTCGTTGTCTTCGTTCACGCCCTCGACAAAACGTGAAATTAAGCACTTTCACGTTGTAGTAGTGCAGCGACGGCAAGGAAATGTAGAAAAAAGCAAGATACACATGTAAAGCCTTGTTGTTTTGCCAATCTAAACCAAGAGAGATTGATCTAGCTCATTCTCTCTTGTCTAAGCCTATTGTTTTGTTGCCGTTCTCGTTGTCGTCGCCGTCGTCGTTGGTCAAGCTCCCTTACGTCGATATTATAAAAAGTGGTCCTAAACTTCCATAGAGAGCTGAGATTTATGCCCTTCTGCCTGATCTTGCCTGGGATAAAACGTTGTCAGCAAAAACAATTAATTAAAAAAAAACCTTCAAAGGCGTTACCCCTATTATGTGTGTGACTGAACTAGATATGGCGCGTGCTTAGTAGGGTTGGTAGTAGTATAAGGTAGGGTAGGGTAGGGTTGGCTGGAGACCATTAGTAAGGGTTTATAATCAGAAACTGCGCTTTTATTGGATTGTTCGCACTGGTGACTTATTTAACTTGAAGTTTACTCTGATGACCAAACGAATGTTTTAAACTTGAAGGAATTCTGCTACCTCATACAGAAACGTCCTTTAGGCTATTTTTCTGCTAAAATTCCCTTTATACTTTCCTCTTAGATATAACATTTAGTGTACATTTATGTGGAGAAGGTAGATAGGCGGCAATTTTATTTTGAGCCACTTTTGACGGAAAAAACGTGTAAATCCCTATGGCATAGCTCGTCTGACATTTGATGTCAGAGAGAATTTATCATTCAGGTATTGCATGTAACAAGAAAGAGTCAAAGCAAAATTCTAACCCATAATTTAGCCTGATGTGTTAGTCGCTTTCTCGCGCGACGCATTACGCTAGTTAACCTTAAAATCCAGTCCCAATGTCGACAGAAACGAGAATCCCGTTTGCTACTAAACCGACTTGAAAAATGCTTCTCGGGCCCTAAATGTGCGTAATGTGCGTTGCTTTGCATGACTACGATGCCGTTTTGTACGGGTAAACTGACAGGGATGAATAACGTACTGCGCATGTCCGTGAGATCATGCACCTATCATCTGATAAACTCACGAAGGAGAAATTCCGACAATTAGAAGTGCAAGCCTTGTTAAGGAATTTTAAGTAAACCAGGGATCAAAGAAAACGCTTTTGACCCTCTCGGCGAGGCTTTTCATTGTTTTGATCGTAAGTTTTATCAGAAAGATGACCGAGAGAAAAAGAGCATTGCTGGAGGTTTGGCGACTTTTCTTCAATGGCACGTAAACGGTTTACTTTAATATTATATTACCTTATTACGTTTGAAGAAGAACAAATCTTTGTAATATAGCCGAGCGATGACTCTTGTGGGTCGTTATTGCACAGGCAATCGGCCAGAAAAAAGTTCTTGCGGGCCAGAAAACCCCCACCACACCCCCCATCACTTTTCTAATGGTACCTCCCTAACTGACCAAGTAACTCCCAGCAGCTCACCACTCAAAACATAAACGGGATTAAAATTTTGCAATTTAAATACAATAATAAGTCAATCCATTACACGGATCGATAAACTTCAAAGCTCTATGTTCTCTTGAGTTTTCTATAAGTTTTGACTGAATTAAAAAGATTTCGTCAGTCTTTACTTCTCAATTTTGTCACACAAGAAGTTTCTAAAGTAGTCAGCATATTCTTTAGGAATAAGATCCTCTCCTTCAAGTATCTCATTGAGATAAATTTGGCTCGGTTTTAGCCCCTCTTTAACATACTCTTCACACGCTTGATACGCTGTCGCATCCACGATTTCGCCGCTTTTTCTTTCCACCTGTACGTTCACTCTCCGAAGCCTCCCTGCTTCGTGTTCATCTAACTTGGCTAAACTTCCTTTTAAACAGATGTACAAGGCACTATAAACGGTCGACTCCTTATCTGGGATAATATTAGCATAACCAAAGCCATCGTCTTTCCATATGCTAAATACGACGCGAAATCCTCGAAGTACTGCGCTTTCGCGAGAGATGAACCTAGTGCCGCGTTCCCGCATTTTTCTTGCGCTCAGATTTGACCCAAAAGCAAAGTAAAGCTCTGTTTCTTCCATAGGTGTATAGTGTCCTTCACTGTTTTAAACCAAGTTGTGGTCGCTGATCGAACTGAGTTACGCTTGATCACCTTAGTGTGCGATGATGCTCACAGTTGCATCTCATTAGCTCATTACTATCCCAGGCACTTAAAAGTATGGAGTGGCGTGAAGGAGAGTGTAGCCTGTGTAGCTGGCGGAATTGTTGCCCCTGGGGTACTTTCTTGGCGAAAAGCCGCCACTCGAAGCGAGCGGCGAAACCGCGAGGGAGAAAGGTGAAAATCCCTCCTTGACTTGCTCCCAATCTTCACGTGGCTCGGCCGCAAAAAAAGTACAGCATCTGCCGCTAAATCGCCAGCTACGCAAGCTAAGGAGAGTGTGAGTCTGCCTTTCCCTTCTTCGCGCCGATCCCTTCCCTTTCTTCTCTCCATAAGTCACCACTTTATCAATCCAGCGTCCCATGTAAGGTAATCATCCTAGAATACGAGCAGTCTCTCGTTTTTCTAAGTCTGTCGAGCAAAACGTGCGAGACACGGAAATGACCACGCGCGTGACTGAAGGCGCGAGACAGGATAGGCGCGTTTCCCGCCTCGCCTCTCTCGAAATTTTTGCTTTTGGAATCGCTCCGGAGTCTTGAGCTTTGGAATCCCTAATTTAGCTTTAATAAAAATCCGGAATTCTGCTATTAATAATTCCACTGACAGGGGATCCGGATTCCAGTACCTGGAATCTGAAATCTACAGCGTAGAATCCAGTCCAGTCCTGAGTATCCAGGACTGTCTTGAATCACCTTACAGTATAGGGTGATATGGGCTTTGTAATTAAGAACAGACTTACATGTAATCGATCTTTGAGACCTTTCGTTAAAACTTTTTCTCGACTAATTTCAAATAAAGAATGACCGAGTTACTTCTCCCCAAAATAAATCATTCTCTCAAAGGCTTTAAGGCGAAAGTAACATGAGCAAATTAATATGCGGATGGCTGGTTCCCTTTAGTTAAAACTATTTTTAAAAAAAATGTTTAAATGATAAGAAAGGAAATAAATAAAAAGAAACAGAACAAAGGGAAAGAAATAGAAGTAGATAAATTAGATGATTAAAATGAAAGAAATAAGAGAAATACATCCGTATTCAAGAAATGGGAAGAGAGACCCTGATTGGTTGTCGGGCCGGGGTTCAACCTGTCACAGCTCGCTCAGCTGAAGATAACCCAGCGTTAGTATAGTATAGTTAGTATAGTGCAAAATTGGAATTCAAATATGAAAGCCAAAAGGTAAATTCAATTTGATTTTTTGTATACCTTTTGATGATTGGATTTGATTACAGTCAACTGAAAAAATGCTTTTCAACTAAAGAAAAACAATCCCAGATTTCATGACGATATCTCAAGGAATTACGTCGTGCACAAGACTCTTTGCAGATGATATGAAGGTGTCTTGGGTACTGAGGGACACCAAGGAAGACGTTGAAGAACTCGGCAGAAAGATCTTACTCGTTTGGAATATTGGGACAATTGATATTTAAAGGGACAGTGTCCCGATTATGCGCACGCGCGAGCGTCACCTGGTTTTTCTTCAAAAGACAATAGAACTGTCATATTGACTCGACAAGATTTCCTTCCGGACCGCACCGCCGACAGAGATTTGTTGTTTATATTCTCAAGTAATATTTTAGACTTTCAAAGAAGTCTTTCGTCTTACATAAAAATTTGGCTCGCGGTTCGAAGACTTATCGCGATTTTATCGCTAGCTGGGCCGCCTCGCGACCCGAAAATCTCGTTCCGCCCGCTTTAAAAACATATTTTCTAATTTGAAACTCGTGTCAGAGGTCAGTTGTTCCAAGTCTAGTGATATCTGCCTGATTTGCTCGCGTTCTAGCCTCAAACGTTTGAAAGACATAAATAAAAATGCAATCTCAACGCTATGAATCATCAGAAAGGTTAGTCAAAAATTATATTATGATTTCATGGCACTAGTTTTTCTAAACATGTAGCGCCTGTTTGTTTGATTTTGTCGGCCGTTAGTTTACTAACGCGTCGTTGCAAAACATTCTGCTTCACGAAGCTCCCCTCCACAAGATCTCCTCAGTCACATCAATGTCTCAATGGTTTCTTTCTTACAGTCTTTATTGTTGCCGTTTCATTTCTGTGTATTCCTTTCACAATTATCTGAGCTTGTATGGAAGCTAGCAGAAGAAATAAGCCTTCAATCGGCATCAAAGTGCTTCCAATCTTTTGGTCCTCCGGCCAACGGCAATAAAAGTAACGCCAAAAAATCCAGATTTTGCCCAGATCGAAACTTAACAGGAACAATATATCATTGATCTATAATCCTGAGGAGTTTTAGTGTCGTATTGAATCCGGTCAAGCGCGATGCAAACGGATTTTTCAAGATTCTCTTACTCTCCTCGCATCTTTTGATTTCGCGACATCCTGTCCAAAAATCAAAGTTTCGTGCATGCGCAGTAACGGGATACTGTTCCTTTAACACTGATAAATGCGAAGTGATGCGTATTTCTAAAAAGACAAACACCGTCATCGCAAGCTGAGGAACCTGAATTGATGTGATTGGAAATCATGCATTGCGCGCTCCATCTGCAGATTAGTCAGGTATCCGCTAGCAGATTACTAACTAATCTGTAGGTTCTGTAGACTAGGTTGCGCTGATTTCCAAAACTATCTATAGGCTCTTAGCCAATGAGAAGACAGATAGTGAGTACAATGTAAAATAAACAGGGTTATCGGTACGTGGGGAAAAAAGTTCATCCTGGAGTAGGCCTGGGGAACAGTTTCGAAGGCTCAATCAAGAGACAAGCTGTACAGCGGTCATAAGCTAAAGCACTGGAAAATTCAAGATGGAGGACGGTAAGCATGCTTTTCCCACTGACTTATTGCTTAAATTTATCCTTAATTTGGCGCTATTCAGTTTTAAAAACATGTTTTCTCTATGTTATTAAGTCTTTTTTCATATTTATTTCACGAAAATGAAACGTTTGCAACTCTACGCAGCGTTGATTTTCAGCTTTTTCGTGATTTGGTCTGGTTTGTAGCGCTATGTCGATGAGTTATTCTTCTGATTTCAACTAATCTCACTAGTATTACATATCTAATCTTTGAGGGTTTAATACTCCAATTTATACTTGGGTTCAAGTGCTAGCAGAATTTCTGCCATTACTCTCATAAGTGACCATGAAAAATGTACCTTTTTCTTTTGTAAATATCATTTTTGGTTTACGAATTTTCTCAAATTTCTAACAGTATGAAATGTATTTCTTTTAGTTGTTGATCAGTTGTTTATCTCAGTTTCCATTGAGATCATTAGACCCATTATAAGCCGCTCGTTGTGAATTTCACAGTACTTGACGCCAAACACTTTACTCGTGGCGGATTTTTTTGTTTCTTTGAGGTTTAATAGGTTTACCTAGATTTAATTTGTACTACTCGTCCTTTTGCATTGCTTTTTTCAAAATGATCTGGCATCTGCTTGCTTTGTTAATTTTTTGCTCAGCATATCTTTTTAGTGCTTATGATGTATCTTAAATCTAGCTGTTCTTAGTGCATATTTATAATTTATCCCCTATGTTTTGGTGCTTTTGCTGTACTCTTATCGATATAATACACAATAATTTCTTTGTTAACTTAAAGTTCCTGAGCAGACAAGGAAGTGTATTTCTCAAAAATAATATTAACAAAATGATCTAGACATTTAGTGCACCTGGAAAAAATACATGTAAATCCATGACAAAAAGTTCTCTGTACATCGTACCAAGGTGAAACTAACCTTTTAGTTTTCTATGTTGTTTTGGTAGATCTTGAATTGGAGCATGAGGGAGCAGCTCCAGTATCCACCTCACAGCCAGTTAGGCGAAACATTTCTTTAACAAAGAGCAAGTCAGCAAGCTCATTGTCATCTGGGAAAAGCAAAAAAAAGGAAGCAAAAAGTGCAGAAAAGTCTAGGACAGGATCTCAAGGTAAAGAAGCCAATTTTGTTTCAACGCTGTACAATGTATGTCCGGTTTTAAGCCTTGCTGTCATGTTGTTTCCTTAGACAAGAAACGTTAGTCCACTTCGTCTCTTCACCCAGGTGTATAAATGGGTACCTGAGGAATGCTTTGTGAAGGTTGTTGAGAGACACACACTCTTGAGCATCTCTGTCAATAAGAGCCGGAGACAGTGGATTACCTTTGGCTACTATGCGCATGACCCCTGGATACTTTCATAAGAAAATGGAATATAGAATATAGAACCAATACAGTGCTTGAAAAATCTTGAAGTCCAGCTTGTCCTTGGGGCAAGCAGCTCTCATATTTTGCTTGCTTAGGACCACCTCTTGCTTGTCTTAGTTAATGATTTTATTAGAGGATCAGTTGTCTTGACCCTCATTGGGCAAGTGAGCCTTAAAAGTTACTTGTCCAGCAACAAAATCCACCTGACCAGGACTACTGGATGGGACTTGTTTTGAGTCCTGCAATAGAAATTTATTGCTGTTTATTTCCCCGCCTACTTATTGTACATGTAAACTTGAAATCTGAGCAACAGTCCTGCTTGAGGAAATGAGCAACATTGATAAGTTTTTCATTTTACTGTGAATGTTTTTCTATTGAAAAGAGACAATCAGTATTACAGTGGAACCTTGATATGATAAAACTCTGCTCTGTATAACGAAGACCGGTATAACAAATGATTTTCTTTACCCCAGTCATAGAAAGATGTGAAAAAGAACCTCGATATAACAAAACCTCGTCCATAAAGCGAACACATTTTGCCAGTTGCTTGGCCCTTCGTTAAATCGAGGTTTCACTGTACAGACTTTTCTAGATCCTTCTGGAAAAACCTAACTGGAAAAACGAGTTTTTCAAGAATTTTCACCCTTCAGTTTTCACCCTTTTGTCACTAACTGATCTGTCACAGAGTTCTCTTGTATTTTGGCTCATAAATAAATTTCAAGTTGTTTTTGAAAACTTCCAAAGCTCTTGTAAATTTATTAAGTTGAATGCCAACAAGGGTGTCCTGTGATGAGCTAGTATCCCATCCAGAGAGGTTAGCCATACTCCTATGGTGTAAATACTTCATGCTACAGAAATTAGGTTAAGCTCTGGATGTTTGGGCCTCAAGGTGTAGGTCTGCCTCTACCTGCTTTTGCATAGAGTTACACTGCTCTATTGTATGTCAATTCTTGCCTTCCGTTGTACAGTAATAATTATTTATTGTGTACTGTAGTTGTCAAAATTCTATCCTCATGGTAAAGATTCTTATATTTTTGAAAAGAATTTGTCATTCATGTGTACCAGCTGCCATACAACCATGATTTTTTGTAATGAAATAGAAAAAGAGTTGTGTGTTTGTTTACACAAATCCTAATTGTCAAAATTGTTTGATTATTTAATTCTGCCTGGATTTGTGTAAACGTTTTTCGGGTAGAGGCCATAGAGTATAGCTAGGTTATATTGACAGGTTGTGCAGTTTTTAGATGATAAGATTCAAGTAAAACCGCGTAAACTGCACATGCAACATTTTGCTAGATTGTTAAGTTCAAGTTCAAGTTCAAGTTCAAGTTCATTCATTCACTCTTATTCAATTAGAATACAACGACAATAAGAAAAAAAAAGTAAAAACAGAGCTAACTATACATTGAATTAAACCTAACAAAGGAAAAAGTGTGTAGCAGCCAAAGGAGCCAAGCTTTCGAGTTGGTTACTACCACAGAGCGGTTACATTTTGTTCAGTGTCATATTGTTGTAAAAGTTCTCTTAGTTGCAAGAAGCTCTGGATAGTTATTTTATTCTCATGTGTTTGTCATATCTATAAGGTGACAAGGAAAGTAAAAGGAAACAGAAATCCCCCGGAACAGCTGCAGCAGCTCAAGTGGTTGTCATGAGAGAACTCAAGTGGGATCATCAAGTATGTACTATTAATTTTATGATTTATGCTCATTTAGCCCCAGTCACTTAGCCCCTATTTGAAGGTCGTTTACTGTAAACGACCTAATAAACGTCTACTTCCAAATAAACACCCCCTCAACGCTGTCAAAATTATATTAGATGCCCTCTGTAATAAACGCCCCTGTCTAATAGTTAGACGGCTCCCCATAAGAATTACTCCAAAACACCAGGAATTAGCAAAAGGAGCAAAATCATTCAATTCAGTCAGTTTCTTGCTTGATTAACAAGGGTAAATGCACATCTTGTTCAATGTCAAAAAGTTAAAATTGCGGATAGACTAACGATGGCAACGCAATAACAATGAATGACGATTCCAACATCGATGTTGGGATTTGAAAAAGAGTGATAATATGGATTTCCAGACAGCTTAGACATATCAAATGATGGAGTGGGTATTCCGTTATTTTTAAACTCTCTTGATATTTTTTGGCAAAAGCATGTTAGTTCTGATAAGCTTGTTACAGTTATGAGAATAAATGCCTCTGTTGTTTAAATGCCTCAAACATTTATCTTTTAAACACCCCCACTTAGACCCCTAGAATTAACTAGATGCCTTGGGCATTCAGTGTTCCAGCCAGAATGCGTCATTGCGTGAACCCCGCAAAAGATCGAGAGATGGCCCCCACCAAAAGCGGTCAAGGGCCATTATGACCCTTTCCTTTTTTGATTGCCTGGGTTTAAAATGGTCTCTGTTACTCCAACTACAATAATTTTCCAATTAAACAGAATTTTTAATCTAAAGAACAGCGACTCTGTACCTTTGTACACAACATGAAAATCAATTGATGAATCTTCTTGAGTTTTCCTGATTTACCGTTAGTAGTCTGGAGACCACTTAGCCTCGACTTGCCCTTTGTAGTATCACAGAAGCTCATGAGTATCCATCATGGTGTCTCAAAAGAGGATAAACCTTACAAATGCATCTTCGAGGTCTATCAAAAGTTTTTTCTCAGTAAGTAACTAAAAAGTGGATGGAGGCGAAGCAGTTCAGAAGAAGCGAATGGGAGCAGATCTTGACGGTGAAGTGGAAAATGAGATGAAAAAAATTACTTACTATTTTTATTGCATACATTTTGATTGTACTGTTTGCTTTATTGCTGAAGATTTCCTCTATTGTGTATAAAAAGGGACGCTCCGTGTCAGCTTCAAATAAACTGTTTCTTCTCTTTTGCATATTAGAAAGATACTGGTACATTGGCCCTTAATTTCTTGAAATATCTGGCCCCCAAAAATGGGTTGTAGGGGCCACTTTGACCCTCAAGCAGAATTTCTGGCTGGAACACTGGGCATTTATTAGGTCATATATCGTAGGCCCCAAAATTAAGTCATTAATTTTTTATTATTTTAGCCCCATACATGTAGACGAGATAACTAGTCTTACTAAGCCTCTTACGTTTCTGTTATCATATCAGCTTTGGTACTCAAACAAGACATTTACCGTTAGGTTTCAAAATAGTTTAGCTTATTCTCCTGTCTTCCTCACAGATTTTGCCAAGTGTGATTGACTTTAGTTGCTCAAGTAATCTTGACATTACATGTAACTACTTGCTTAATCACAAGGCACTTTGGAGTTCTGAAAAAGTCGTTCCAAAGGGTTTGTGAGTTCTAGAACCTATAATAACTGGAATTTGGAAATTGAGGTTGTTAGCAGGACTTGAATTAGGGCCACATGGCCAAAAAAAAACTCTCAAAAATTCAAATGATGAAAAAGAGACAAAATTCAAAGTTTTGATAAACGTACTGACGAGCCATGCAGCTACACGAAAGTTGCTGAAAGTTGCTGTATTCCTGGGTCCAGAGTTGTGTTATTAAGATTCAGCTTATAAGTAGGGTTGGGCTAAGTACATTCAATGCTATGTCACTAGAAAAAAAGGTTGCCTTTGGTTGTAAATCTAAATTTACTTAATCTTGTTTAATAAAGACCAGGCACTTTGGAGTTCTTAAAAACTCGTTCGATTGGGTTTGTGAGTTCCAGAACCAATTACATTCAATGCTATGCCACTACATGTAGAAGTGTAAATGACTTTTTTTGTTCATGTAACTTTGACTTTAACTTGCTTAATCAGAAGGCACTTTGGAGTTCTAAACTCACTCCAAAGGGGTTGCGAGTCCTAGAAATGATTATTACATTCAATGCTATGCCATTAGAAGTGTGGTTGACTTTGGTTGTTCATGTTATTTTGACTTTAACTTGCTTAATCACAAGGCACTTCCGAGTTCTTAAAAACTCGTTCTAAAGGGTTTTTGAGTTCTAGAACCAATAATAACTAGAATTTGGAAGTGTGAGGTTGTTAGCAGGACCTGAATTCAAATAATGAAACAGAGACAAAATTCAAAGTTTTGATTAACGTACTGACAAGCCATACGGCTAAGTAGTTGTTGCCTTTCCTGGGTCCAGAGTTATGTTGCCAAGATCCAGCATAAAAAATTATAAGTAGTATCCCACCTCCCCGTTTTTGTCTCGTCACACAACGCTCCTCCCCTTTCCCCTCCCTTTCATGGGGAGTAGTGTTGTGTGACGTGACAAAAACGGTTGCCTGAGAGACTAGTTTACAATATATAACGGGAAAAACATCCAAAGTGGCAATATTTCGAAAAATTGCCCTTCATCAGGGTCTCTGAAGTCATGTAAATTTTACTTTAGGTGTGGGGAAAGTGTTCAGAGGATTGAGTGAGCAGCGCTGGGCAGTGTGTATGTATACCCCCTTGTATAGCAATTCCAAATAATCAAAAATGATGATTTTTTCCTGTCTTGTTGTCTAATGTATTTTAGGTCTCATAATGTTTGGAGGGGAGTTTTTGACAAGTTTTGTCCCAGAAGCTGGGGTTCAGGAACGTATGAAAGAACATGGGAAAGATCCACTATGGAAAATCAAGTATGAACAACATTTTATGAATTTAAGAATTTCCTTTATTAAGAGTCAAAGTGATGTTCACGTATAAATTCATTTGGTTAATAAGACCAAGTATAAAAATAATTTTAGACATAAAGAGTTTGTATTTTCAGGTATGCTTCTAATGGAAGTACACTATTTTCTCCCTGTGACAGAGGAGTTGTTTGCAAGTAAGTCATACTCTGTGGTAATTGACATGCATTAAGTGGTCTCTTGACTAGCCATTAACAATATTAATTTGCAACTATTCTTAAATCAACAGATGTTGATTGACTGTTAAACCTCTAAAAAGTAGCCCCTATTTTGTGGCCACCCTCCTTTTAGCCAGGACTACTAAAATTATCAGTAAATCATTGAAAATAGAACATCTGTAAAATACAACTATCCCCCGAAGGGGAAGTAAATAGTGGTGAGAAAAACCAAGACGCGAAGCGTCAAGGTATATATCTAGCGCTATGAACCGACTCTGAGGGGGATAGTTGTATTAGACTAGTATTTACCAAATCAGTTGGATAAAACTGAAAAAAGTGACTTTTTGTAAATTAAAAACGTTACTTAGTAGGGATTTTGTCAAGTGCTTTTTACGATTTTGTTGCAAATTCCCCTGCTTTTCCCTCCCTCTCTATCCCCTACCCCTTTCGACGCCTGCTATGCAGGCTATTACAGTCCCTCTATATTTCTCGCCTCCTCCCAAACCGCCCCCGCCCCCGCCCCCTAAGTTGTTTTGACACTCATGCAAGATAGCAGCCCGTAAAGCAAAGTGCTCGATCTCGACGATCTTACTGCAAAATAGAGGACTGTGAACAGTCTAGGCCAATCGTGAGGTGCATAAGAAACTCGGAAGAAATCCGCCTATCAGAAACGCTCACATATGTCCTTGCAATTCTGCAGGATATTAGAACGAGTTTTTGTGCACTAATTCGCAGACGGACTATACAAATAGTTTATAAGACGAGTTCGTGAGCCGGCTGCAACACAGGCTGCTTCCCGGCTACCGGGCATATAGCTCGGGCATGTAGCCACAACGTATTATAATTTGACCCCTCATTATCCAGAATTTCAGACGATTGCTTCGAGTCGTTTTTAGTCCCTCAGCTGAAAAAAAGAGTGTAAAATTCAGGCTAACCCCTCATACTGCTTTATTATTTTCCAATTTTTTATGGATGGCTGCATTTCGGGAGCTATTTCTCGAAGCACTAAAGTCACTTTTGTTGGCGTAATTTGATCAAAATGGAACTAAATGCTAAAGGAAGGGAAAAATCCCATAGGTTTAATTTCTTCTTGCTAGAAGATTGATTGTTGCTTATAGGTACGTTTTGTGCAAGTCTGGTTATTATGTGAAGGAAAATGTAATTGACCTTTATACTGACTTGTTTTGCAAAATATGATTTCCTCGTAGACTTTTTCGTCGTGACAAATCAAGCAAACTATCAAGACTGCTCGGGAATTTATAACTGAGGTAGGCATTGCATTAGCTGAAGTTCTACTGGAACTACACGGTTCCATTACCTTAGAACGGCATTTGGTCATTTATCTGGCGGGAACTTTTGTCAAAGTATTCTATCTTCATTTAGAATAACCAAGCGATCAGGAAAACAAAACTCGCTTCGCAGCTGAGCGATTGTGGTTTCTTGGGTATAGAGTACAGTCGACGCTGTCAGACGCTGTTTCGACAATTAGGCCTAGGAATAATTTCGTGAGTTTTTCTTTTTCCCAAATATATTTCGTTTCGCAGAATAGAATAAGCCGGGCGTTACTCACGGGCACGATTTGAAAGAAGTTAAATACCCAGCAGTCTCAAAGCGAACCTAGAAAGTGAAAACGCCTTCTCTTAAGTTCCAGAATACATGCATATTTAATAGCCATTATGCTCAAATTTTCGAGCACAATTATATCTAACCCTAATTTACAGCGTCGAAACTACTCTATGCCCGAGAAACCACAACCACTCATCTGCGAAGCCATTCTTGTTTTCCTGATCGCTTGGTAATTCTAAATGAAGATGGAATACTTTCAGACGATTAGAAAGTACTAGAAAAAGGGATTTTGCAGAAATTCTAGCAAAATTTTCTGACTGCCGGGCATTCATAGTTTTTTAAGACCCTTCCCGGGTGCCGAGCATATAGCCACATTGTCTTAATAACTGTATGTATTTGATTTAATTTGACCACTCTTTAGCCTGAATTTCAGACGATTGCTTCGGGTCGAAGTATTTGATCGTCAAGAAATTCGGGCCAACTCCTTGCTTTTATTCATGGATGGCTTCATTTCGGGAGAAATTTCTGGAAGCACTTACGTCACTTTTGTTGAAACTGAAAGCTAATAAAGGAAGAGAAAAATCCCATAGGTTTAATTTCTTCTTGGTAGAAGGGTTGTTTGTTGCTTATAGGTAGGGTTTGTGCAAGTCCGGTTATTTTGTGAAGGAAAATGCAATTGACTTTTATACTGACTTGTTTTGCAAAATATGATCTCGTCGTAGACATTTTCGTCGTGACAAATCAAGCGAACTATCAAGACTACTCGGGGATTTATAACTGAGGTAAGCATTGCATTAGCTGAAGTTATACTAGAACTCCTCGGTTCCTTTACCTTAGAACGGCGCGCATTTCGTTATTTATCTCGCGGAAACTTTTGTCAAAGCATGTCTCTAAGGCCGTGTTGTATATGACAGGGTTCGCACAGTCTTAAAAAGTCCTTGAATTTTAGGGGAAGTCCTTGAAAAGTCCTTGAATTCCATTTTTCCTTCAAAAGTCCTTAAATTTCTGTGCAAGTCCTTGAAAAGAGCTTGAATTTTCTTCAACTTTGAATGTAGTAGCCTGGAAAGAATTTTTTGATGCTTTTTGGTTGTCCAAGACAATATAAATCGTAGCTCAGTGAATGTAAAGGTCATTTACATAAAGTGCTCCATGTTTTATGCAATAATTAACTATCAGTTTAAGACAAGTGAACTGAAAAATGTAGAGAATTTGGTGAAGCAAAAAGTTAAAGCCTTAAAGTCTTATTAGAATATACTGGGAATATGCATTTTTGTACAATCTGTGAAATTATATTCCTAGTAGGTTGTCCTTGAAAATCTAATGTGGTCCTTGAAAAGTCCTTGAAAAATGGTTGCAATTTTTTGTATGAACCCTGTATGATCTTTCAGTTCGCAGGGGACTTTTTCCCATCCCATCATGTAGGATTTCCTCTCAGCGCTTTCACTGATTTATTATGCATACATGGTTATCATTCCACTCTGTATACAGTTGAACCTGAACTTGAACTTGTTTTGCAAAATATGATTTTCTCGTAGACTTTTTCGTCGTGACAAATCAAGTGAACTATCAAGACAACTCTGGAATTCATAAATGAGGTACATGTAGGCATTGTATTAGCTGAAGTTATACTAGAACTCCATGGTTCATTTACCTTAGAATGGCGTTTGGTCATTTATCTCGTCCAAACTTTCAGTGTCAAAGTTAGAATAACCAAGCGATCAGGAAACAAAACTCGCTTCGCAGCTGAGCGGTTGTGGTTTCTTCGGTATAGAGTAGAGTCGACGCTGTCAGACGCTGTTTCGACAATTAGCCTAGGAATAATTTCAAGAGTCGCAGCGCGTGATAATAAGCACTTTCCGCTTTCCCAATATATTTCGTTTCGTTTCGTTTCGCAGAATAGAATAAACCGGGCGTTACTCACGGGCACGATTTCAAAGAGGCTAAATACCCGCCAGTCTCAAAGCGAACTAGGAAAGTGAAAACACCTTCTGTTAAGCTCCAGAATACATGCATATTAGCCATTATGCTCAAATTCTCGAGCATAATAATTATATCTAACCCTAATTTACAGCGTCGAAACTACTCTATGCCCGAGAAACCACAACCCCTCATCTCCGAAGCCATTCTTGTTTTCCTGATCGCTTGGTAATTCTAAATGAAGATGGAATACTTTCAGACGATTAGAAAATACTAGAAAAAGAGATTTTGCAGAAATTCTAGAAAATTTTCTGACTGTCGGACATTTATAGTTTTTTTTAAGACCGTTCCCGGCTGCCAGGCATATAGGTACAGTGTAGTAATAACTGTATGTATTTGATTTAATTTGACCACAGTCAGCGTGCAAAGTAAGTAGTGTCCGATAGCCCGGGCCTAGTGGATTTTGCTATCGGGCTAGTGAATTCTGTTCTTAACTTGCCCGACGGGCAAGTGATGTTTTTTTGAGGAATTCAAATTGAAGAAGAACTGTGAAATCAATTCTGCTCGTCAAAAAGCTTTTGGGGCTAGTTGAAATGGCGTTTGGGCTAGTAAATGCTAGCTTCAGCTTGCCCGAATGGCAAGCTGCAAAAATGATTTTCTTTGCACCCTGCCACTCTTTAGCCTGAGTTTCAGACGATTGCTTCGAGTCGAAGTAATCGTCAAGAAATTCGGGCTAACCCCTTGCTTTTATTCATGGATGGTTGCATTTCGGGAGCTTTTTCTGGAAGCACTTTCGTCAGTTTTGTTGAAACTGAAAGCTAATAAAGGAAGGGAAAAATCCCATTGGTTAAATTTCTTCTTAGTAGAAGGGTTGATTGTTGCTTTTTGGTACGGTTTGTGCAAGTCCGGTTATTTTGTGAAGGAAAATGCAATTGACTTTTATACTGACTTGTTTTGCAAAATATGATCTCCTCGTAGACATTTTCGTCATGACAAATCAAGCGAACTATCAAGACTACTCGGGGATTTATAACTGAGGTAAGCATTGCATTAGCTGAAGTTATACTAGAACTCCTCGGTTCCTTTACCTTAGAACGGCGCGCATTTCGTTATTTATCTCGCGGAAACTTTTGTCAAAGCATGTCTCTGTTTAATATGGCCGTGTTGTATATAGAAAATACTTCATGGAAAGTGCTGGCGTACGGTGCTTACGCACGAGTTGTTGACGTATCAGAAATCGAACGAGTGAGCGCAGCGAACGAGTAAGATTTCTGATACAAAAACAACGAGTGCGTAAATACCGTACAAAGTACTTTCCATGTGGTATTGTGTTTATTATACACATACTGAGACATTCATCATTTTGGCGGCCTTTTTTTTTAAAATCTTTCAAAAATGCTAAAATTTGCCGCTACACACTTACCGCAAAATGACAACGAAAACGAAGTATCAGCTTTTTAGTAAAACCGTTTGTTAAAAACATAAATGACGGTAAGGATATGAGGTAATCCAAGAACTATAAGTAGTCTTAACTGTTTGTTCTCAATGCACAATTGAAAATGAGTGAATTGAAGTAAAATGGCCGGTTTCAGTATAAGCTTAAGCTTAAATGAAAGGCAAAGTAGCTCCGACAAAAAGCACAACAAAAGCTTACGTCTTGTTCTGTTTTTCCCTTTCCGCTCTTGTTTCGCCGGCTCTCTACCGTTTTCTTTATCGACAGTGAAACAAACAAAACTATTCCACTCCATTTCCGAAATGTTTTTCACTTTTTTAGCGAGAAAAACTCTTTGAGTAAAACTTTTCTCGTTGAATGTGTGCGAAGCAGCGCTGCAAGCTGCAATAAAAGGCGGGAATTTTGGCGCGAAACTCACACACCTCTGTGGCTTCTGATTGGACGTATCATTTTTCTCACACGTGAGAAAACATCGTTCGCGATTCTGATTGGACGTATCATTTTTTTCACGTGTGAAAACCATCGTTCGCTCCTCTGATTGGCTAGAACTAATTTGCGTACGAAAATTTACGACATAGCTTTTTGGTGAGTATTTCTCAGTATGTATATAATAAATGATCTTTCAGTTCGCAGGGGACTTTTTCCCATCCCATCATGTAGGATTTCCTCTCAACCCTTTTACTGATTTATTATGCATACATGGTTATTATTCCACTCTGTATACAGTTGAACCTGAACTTGAACTTGTTTTGCAAAATATGATTTTCTCATAGACTTTTTCGTCGTGTTAAATCAAGCGAACTATCAAGACTACTCGGGGATTTATGACTGAGGTAGGCATTACTAGAACTGCACGGTTCTTAGTTACTGTAGAACGGCATTTGGCCATTTATCTCGCGGAAACCTTTGTCAAAGTCTGTCTCTGTTTAATAAGGCCTTGTTGTCTATGATCCTTCAGTTCACAGGGAACTTTTTCAGCGATAGTACCCATCATGTAGGATTTCCTCTCAGCCCTTTCATTGATTTATTATGCATACATGGTTATCATCCCACTCTGTATACAGTTGAACCTCTATTAAGTGGCCACCTATTAAGCAGCCATCCTCCATTAAGCGTCCAGTAATCAAAGTTCCGAAATACTTGTAGAAAAGAATGGGACAGTAAACCTCTATTGAGCGGCTACTTTATTACTACTGATTTCATTGTTACCCGGATTTTTAGACATGATTTGACGGTCATGATTCGACACTAATCACGTGACGTATGGCTTCGCAGCACCTAAACGGTTGCAAAAATAGTAGCAGGCGAGAGTTCTGTCGTGGGATCCCAAACAGCGAGAGAATTCGAAACATCTGGCTGGCAAGGAAAACTTATCACCAAAAGACATAACTGTATATTAGATTTAATTTTACCCCTCGTTAGCGGGAATTTCAGACGATTGCTTCGAGTCGTTTTTACTCTCTCAGGCTAATCCCTCATATGCTTTATTATTTTCAAATTTTCATTGGATGGCTGCATTTCGAGAGCTATTTCTGGAAGCACTTACGTCACTTTTCTTGACGTAATTTGATCAAAATGAAAGTGAAAGCTAAAGAAACGGAAAAGTCCCATAGGTTTAATTTCTTCTTAGTAGAAGGGTTGATTGTCGCTTAAGGTAAGTTTTGTGCAAGTCCGGTTATTATGCTAAGGAAAATACAATTGACTTTTGTACTGACTTGTTTTGCAAAATGTGAATTCCTCGTAGACTTTTTCGTCGTGACAAATCAAGCGAACTATCAAGACTACTCGGGAATTTATAACTGAGGTAGGTATTGTATTAGCTGAAGTTATACTAGAACTACACGGTTAGGACGGCATTTGGTCATTTTTTTTCCACAGCTTTATTGGGTACTCCTCTTGTAATATACAATATAAATTTATAATACAACTCCTAAAAAAAAAAAAAAAAAAAAAAAAAAAAAAAAAANTCCTCGGACGGGTGTATTTGAAAAGAACTTACAATTTTCCTAAGTGACATGACACAAAGAAATTCAAAGACGTCAACGTAACAGAGCTATACTAGCTAAGGAAAATAGGAAGTAAAAAAACAAAAACTCCTCAGGTTTTTACTCGTACCGAGTTGTTCTCCATGGGTCAGCACTCGTTAACATCCGTCGAAAGGCCCTCTTATCTTCGGTCGGCTTTCGTAAACGTATGACGTCACGCTCGCCTCGAAGTTTCATATGTGATTCATCTGCACTTGGATCGTCTATATCCGACTTGTTTGATGTTTGGTGAGAGATTTTGTCCTACTTTTTCGATCATTCCTCGATTGATTCCAATCAATTCAAACAAGAAGATGCCACTGCCTCCGTTTAAAGGATGTTTTGATGTTTCAAGCCTCTTCTTACTCCGCGGGGAAAAGGACCTTTCAGTGGATGTTACTGAATAACATCCTTTGAATGACCCCAGATCACCAGGTTGTGTATCTAGGTGACAATTATACATTATCACTTTCCTTATTGAATACATGTACAGTGTAAAAATCGCCATACTTATATTTCACACCTGAGGAGAAGGATCAATATTGTTATTTATTATTCCACTATTATGTCATTTTACCATACAAGGTCAAGAGAATGCGCAAAATATGAGGCTGTAATAATAATAATATTCAATAATATTTCTGTCTGATTTCGTTAAAATGACTGGTCACTAGGTGTTTGCCTGGCGCTGGGCTGCAGGCCAGTCCAGTGTCCAAAAAGGTGGGGGGCTTACCGTCTTGGTCGGTTTAGCTGGATAGCCCAGGGACTGCCCTAACAGTGGGTGGGTAGATCAGGCCTGGGGGTCAAAATTAGTGGGGTAGGGAGGGGGCTATTTTTACACAACCCCTTCCGTAAGCAGCAGTGTTCACTTTGACTGGCAAGTACCTTGTTCTTAATTTGCCCTAGCCACTTAGCTGAATCAGGCCTCCACTGAAAATGATAATGTTAATAGCCTTAGTCTCTATTTGATATTTTGCACGCATTGTCCCACCTCGAATATCCTTGCTAGCTGCGGGCAATACTTCTGTAAGTTTATTTGTTCATTAATAAAGTCTTGTTGTTGTTGTTGTTGTTGTTGTTGATAATTGCAGAGCTCTGTGGGAGGCACAGACAGTCACCTATTGTCCTGGGTGGGGAGGATCAAAGTCTTAGTACCAAGGACACACTTAGCGTAGGACATGTAAAACCTCACTGAAGCCATGTTTACATAATTTCTGTCAGATTTATTTATTTATTTATTTATTTATTTAGGCATACTTATTTTATGCTTTGTAATTAAGGTTGCAAATGAAAATGTGCGTAAACTGTGCGTTCTTGTTGGAAGCCATTGATACTATGAAGTCTTCATCTACATGATATCTGCAAGTTATTTCTTGGGAAAGGTCGCCTATCAGGTCAATGGGTTTGTTCAAGATTTTTGTAATACGTTTCTTTAACAGTACATCAATGAATGAATGGTGGAATCAATATTTTTAATTCAACTTAAGTAACCCCTCAGAGTTTTGACTTGGCTTCTTTTTGTTTCATCAAAAATATGTCTTGTAAAAACTGAAAGGAGAGGGTGCAAAGAATTTGGAAATGGTATCTTCCCATCTGCATTAGTCCTTCCCTCTCCGTAAATAATCGCCACTCCCTGATTTCTTTGAGGTCTTGCTTGAATATTAGTTTATAAGTGCACCTTAAAGACTCTTCTGCTGTAATTGTTCCTTCAACTTCTTTCACAGTAAAGGCATGTCATTCTGGAAAAAAAGAAAATGCTCTGTCATTCGATCAAGTAGAGCAGATGCTATTTAATTTCATGAAGCAAAAACAAACCTGGAAGAGTAATTATTCGACAGTAAGATTTTTTATCCTTGTTTGATCATCATTAAACTTCCCTTCAGTTTTCTTGTGCATTATTGACTGCATGATTTGACTGGTGGATCGATTTCTGGTGCACTCTCGAACCTCCTTTCTCCCTCTATAGGTTAATTTGTTTTCTTATTCATTATATAAGTGTTGACCAAATTACTGTGGAATTATGCTACCGACCGAAGTGCCCCATACAGTGGCGGATCCAGACCTTCAGATAAGGGGGGGCCGGTCATCCAGACCCTGAGATAAGGGGGGGGGCTGTCTCCAAAATAATTTTTTTCGGCCCTGTGGGCCTCAGTCTGGTCAAATAATAAGGGGGGCCAGCCCCCTCGGGCACCTCCCCTAGATCCGCCACTGCCATAGAGAGAGGAGTATTTGCCATAGCTATGATCTATCATGTGGGCAACTATTCTGCAAAGAATTTTAGGTCTGATTTGACCGATCTATATGGATGTTTGTTACCAAGAAAAGATGTCTTTACTTACAGTAGTTTGGGTTAATGCAGATTTTTAACATAGAAATTGCTGTGAACCCAGATTAGTGTCTGTTAGTAAGAGGTGCATGTAAGGTTATTGGAGGTGTCAGTTAACAGAGGTTCTGTTCAGTACCTGGTGGAAATTGGTATTTTTTCCCCTGCTCAAGTTTTGTGTAAACTAAATGTCATACAAGTTAATGTAACCATTTACGACAGTAGTTTAAGAACATGAGTGATGTTCAGAATACTGAAAGTTTAAAAATATTTCTTTGGCTAACAATATAAATTATAATCATTATAATCATTACTGTTACATTATTATTGTATCAATTACAGTGAAACCTCTGTTAAGCGGGCACCTTCAGGACCTTCCCAAGTGTCCGCTTGCCCCCACCCCCCTTCCCTACCATCACGGCAGCTATGTATCTCAACCCAAAATTGGTCAATTGGAAATGTTAAGATTTTATTGAACACTAGTTGTAGCATCCAGGGCGCACGTTTTCTACCCTCCGACGACTCGAGAAGCACCATGAAGTAGGATTGTTTTAGCCTTTTTGAACAACTGCCTACTTATGCATACCCGGCCAACTGTCGATCGCGGATTCTATGGACACTGTTTAGATCTCAAAGAGGTTTGCTTGTGCCAACGAACTAAGCAAATGACATTTTGGGAAATTGGAGTAGGGCTATGGTCAATGGCCCATTTTGTATCTAACAGTGGCGGATCTAGGAGAGGGGCCTGGGCCCCCCTCTTATTTTTAGACCAAACTGAGGCCGCGCCCGAAGGGCCGAAAAATTTTTTTTGGAGACTGCCCTCTCCCCCGCTTATCTCAGGGCCTGGAAGACCGGGAGTCCCCCCCCCCCCCCC
>CALNXI010001359.1:15000-25564 GCA_942486025.1 Porites evermanni | reverse complement strand
AAAGGGCTGCTCATTAACGATACGCACCCGACCAGAGTTAACAAGCTCAAGAACGGCTTGGTCCACGAAATCAGCATGAAGTCGAGCTGACTTATTATTTCCTAGCTTTACGGCCAACGGAAAACTGATGAACGGCAGCCTGTAGCCGTTTTCAATAATAGACAAAATAAAATCCGGAGCACCTATAGATCTCCAGAAACCTAAATTATTCTTCAGATTACCCTTAACACTTAATGAATGTCCGCTTTCAAGTTCGTAATTCTGTGTAATTTGATCTACCTGCGCCAAGTCATCTTCATTGCTTTGGTTGAGTTGATTGGCCTGCGGTTGGCTTGTTGTAGGAGATTCCAGGGCAAAAATTGTAGCTAGGGGACTGGTAACTTCCCGGCCAGAACATGGATCTACAGTCCTTGGCCCAGTGTCCAAATTTGCCGCATTTGAAACAGCGAAGGAAGTCGCCAGAAGCGTCTCTACGGCCTGAAAGATAACAGCAATGACGAAACCTGTAATAAACGGGAGGGGGAGGGGGGGTGGGGGGCGTAAACCAGAAAGGTAATAAACTGTATGGAACCGCGAGCGTGAATGGTACTCAAGAGACAACGGAGAGTATAAATACTAATAACTGGCCAATCAGGACATCAATGCAAAACAGAATGCACAATAGTGGGTGCGGCAGGTGTGGAACGAAAACAACTGCGACTAATTACTTGGAATAACAGCGGAAAATACATTAGTGCTACCATTAAAGACAAGCACCTTTACGCATCTTTCCGAATTTGTAAAGGTTAGCTTTACGGAAGTTTATGTTGATGCGTAAGTCATGGTAAGTGTCCAACTTTACGGAGCTTTATTGTTCAGTAGCGCCAGAGTAAAGAAGTTATTTATATTGACTTACGCGGTGTAAAGATTCTCTTTATGAAGCTTTATGGTAAGCTTTATTAGCTGTACTCTCCGCCGTAAAGCTAAGTTGAAAGTCACGTGTACGGACGTGAGTTTTGCTTCTTTACAGTTAATTATTGAACTCGAAAAGTTTAATTCTATTTGGACTAAGGGACTGTGCAATAATTATCAGGAGGGGGGGCTGAAAAACTGTTAAAAATAACGTCGCACCCCCTTCCCACCACCCACTCACCATTACCATAGATGCCTTTAAGTAAATACCTTTTATATTGTCATGCTACTGTAAGCGTACGCTTACTTGTTGGATGTCGTCGTCTGGAACAAATAGTACCTCATATGAATGTTCAACAAAGCCATCCGTTTCGGAGTCATCTGAATCCAAATCAGAGTTGTTTTCGGAAGTATTTGTGTGAGAATCAGAGTCGTATTTGGAATCACTGGATAGGAGTTCTGTGTCACTGTCATTGGCACTATTTCTTTCGTTGTTTCGTGTTCCAGTATGCGAGAAATCAAGAGCACGTGATACCAGCGCAGCTTTACTTCCAGACACATGAAGATTATTCTGCTTAAGGTAGATCTTAATTTGTCTTGCTGTGAGGGATTTGACTTCATTTTCTTCTTTCCAGTTAATGTCTGGAAGGGTATTGCGTTCAGCGTCCCTTTTTTGAGCTTTCAATGCAAGAAACTCACGATGTTGAACAAAACTTTTGAGAGTGATTTCATCAACCATCAACTTCTCGCACACCTCCTGCATTTCGTTGGCGTTAGAAGAGGTTAACATACCAGAATCGACTAACGTACTTCTTGACTTGCACACTTGGAAGTTGTCGATCGATTTCATCACTCAGACTGGTCACATTGGATGGAATATACCCGCGTGGTAAGGCTGCTGTATCACTAAGATCAGGAACAGGGAACCAATTTTTTTTTATTGCGTTTAATTTTATTTACATTTCGAATAAAACTTAAGAACCCCCCTCCGTCAAATGAGTGATTTTATTTTCAGCCCCCCCTATCTTGGCAGCAATTTTCTGTAATGCCCCCCCTCTAGTTTTTCAGCCCCCCCTCCCCCTCCTGATAATTATTGCACAGTCCCTTACGCTCTATGGTATCTTTTTTTACAGCTGCTGTATAATTTCCCCAAAAAGAAATCGCCAAACAATCTTCTTCCCTTGAAAAAACGTTTTTTTCTTTACGTGATAGTTGCATGCCTTTATTTTGTTCAGCAAAAAAAGTTGATAACGTGGAAATATAAATCCAATACTGATGCTTGGCGAGAAAGAGTAAGCCATCTTTAACCAGTTCCCCTTCTTAAAATATCCCAACAAGTCCGCACGTCTTTTGAGCCCACAATACAAAGTGACTTTCCATTTTGAAGTGTAGCAAACAAACTTGCTTTGCAAACGGAGGTACCAAACGAAGCGAGTGCCAACGTCGTCCCCAGGGCGCTTTTTCCTGGCTTTGGAGGTGGATACCTCCAAAGCCAAGGAAAAGTACCCTGGGGACCCCAGGCGGGGTACTTGGGATTTCAAGTGACGGGGATGATCGAAGTTTTTTTGGGGGTTTGAAATTTTCGATTCCGGGATTTTTTTGGGTACGAAAATTTGGCTAGTATTTTTTTGGGTAGCTTCATCTGAGTAGGGATTTTTTGGGGCGTGTCAAAAAGAATCGGTAGTGCCCTGGCTGCGTAGCTCTGTGAGTAAAGTACAAACAAACGTGTTTTGCTGTTGTTTAATAGTTAACTATGGTGTCGCTTTACATCGCACGTGTTATACAATAGTCTGCATTTTTGGTCCAGGGATTTTTTGGGGTTTTGCTGGAAGCCCTAGGGATTTTTTTGGGGTCTTGACTTTTGGCTCCATTCGATCATCCCCGTCACTTGAAATCCCGAGTACCCCCCCTGGGCTGGGGACGAGGTTGAGCAAGCGTAGCAATTGCAGCAATTGTAGCAAGAAGTATAGCAAGAGTAGCAAGCGTAGAAAGCGTATATGTAAACACACTGGTAATATGTGAACACACTGGTAATTCGTTTGTTTTACGTTTTTGACTATAAACGCATGCTGTCAGTAAGACTTTTTAATGTTTGCGGCACTGTATTATTCTCCTAACCTTCTTGATGCCAAGCAGTGGTGGTTTACATAAAATACTCATACATGAGGTAAGACATTACTGTTAAAGCAAGCAATGGATACCAGGGGTTTTTCTCCCGCTGCTTCGTTTACATCACGGATCTACGTTTTTATCACAGGTCCGCATTTCTCGAAATTCCCGAAAGACTATTTTACGTGAACTTTGTTCATGAAATGAAGTCGGATTTGTAGTATTTTTTGACTATTTTTAGGAAAGCGCCGGCTGTAAAATAGAGAAATGAATTGGAAAGGTTTGTCAAAAAAGCTAATCCCAAGTGCTAGAAAACAAACTTGAAAAATTATGTTTAGGCATGTAACGTTCCCCGCAGTTTTGAGAGACGCACACCAGGTAAAGCAAATCCTGTGGTTTTCATGGTCTCATTCAGCGCGCGTTTACCTTCAGAGGCCAAAGGCTGTGGAATAGTCTCCCAGACGAGTTTCAGTCTATCACTAATTTAGATGTATTTAAGGTTAAAATAAAACAGCATTTTTTAAGGGCATTTTTGGAAAACTAAGTTTTAGATATTTGACATTGTAAATTAAGCTGAAAACCTTTTTAAGGAGATTAATAAAGTTATTATTATTATTATTATTATTCCGTTGCTGCGACTTCACCTATTAAATGTCAGAAGCTCTGGAAATGCGCTGGTGTCCGGTTAATAGAGATTTGGCTGTATCTTTGTCTACCTGTTATAAGTAATTCAGCTTCCAGCAAATATGAAAGCACACAAACCAGCTTCAGTCTTTGCATGATTAAAATGGACAACCTTCCCCAGTTCCCTAGCCTGCGTAGCAAGCGGTTCCGCGCGAGTTCGTCGAGAAAACTGGAACGCTGGCAAAAAAACTCCAAATTTCGCGCTATAACTCGACTGGAAACGCTTGCTACGCAGGCTACCAGTTCCCGAATATTTTTTGTCACATGACATATTTTATATATATTCCTTGAAAAACAGTACGTTTCCCGGCTGTATGCCCTTTTGAGGTTCCTAGTTAATTAATTTCTAAGGGGTACAAAGGAAGTTTAAATAAAGGGACGACGTTCCTTCCCCTAAACTGACCTATACCCTAAAAGATCTATTAAACCCCTGGGGCCGTGTATTAATTTATTTTAAGTTTTGAGAGGGACCTCTTCTATATCCGGTATCAATAAGAGGGAGGGGTTAAAAAAGATTTGCGTCTTGGTAAATGAATTTGCCAAAGTATATACATTACGATATCGTCCCCGATGTCAATAGGGAGGCATTGACAATCATTGCAAAATGAATTTGAACTTAAGCAACAACGACGGCGAATTTTTCTGGAGTTGAATTTTTAAAGACTGTATCAAAGTTCAGGAAAAGAAAAAGAACGTCGTTGTCTTCGTTCACGCCCTCGACAAAACGTGAAATTAAGCACTTTCACGTTGTAGTAGTGCAGCGACGGCAAGGAAATGTAGAAAAAAGCAAGATACACATGCAAAGCCTTGTTGTTTTGCCAATCTAAACCAAGAGAGATTGATCTAGCTCATTCTCTCTTGTCTAAACCTATTGTTTTGTTGCCGTTCTCGTTGTCGTCGCCGTCGTCGTTGGTCAAGCTCCCTTACGTCGATATTATAAAAAGTGGTCCTAAACTTCCATAGAGAGCTGAGATTTATGCCCTTCTGCCTGATCTTGCCTGGGATAAAACGTTGTCAGCAAAAACAATTAATTAAAAAAAAAAACCTTCAAAGGCGTTACCCCTATTATGTGTGTGATTGAACTAGATATGGTGCGTGCTTAGTAGGGTTGGGAGTAGTATAAGGTAGGGTAGGGTTGGCTAGAGACTATAATGAAGTTTACTCTGATGACCAAACGATTATTTTAAACTTGAAAGGAATTCTGCTGCCTCATACATACTTACACAGAAACCTCCTTAACTGCTAAAATTCCCTTTATATTTGCCCCTTAGAAATAACATTTAGTGTTTATTTATGTGGAGAAGGTAGGCGGCAATTTTATTTTGAGGCACTTCTGACGAAAACAAACGTCTAAGTCCCTATTATATAGCTCCTCTGACATTTGATGTCAGAGAGAATTTATCATTTAGGTATTGCATGCAACAAGAAAGGGTCAAAGCAAAATTCTAACCCAAATTTAGCCTGAAGTGTTAGCCGCTTTCTCGCCCGACACATTACGCTAGTTAACCTTAAAATCCAGTCCCAATGTCGACAGAAACGCGAGTCTCGTTTGTTACTACATCAACTTGAAAAATGCTTCTCGGGCCCTAAATGTTCAAGGAAGTTTTGAGAAACGCAAGCCCTAAAGGTTTTCTCGATTTTTGAGGAACGCACGCTTGAAAATTTTTAGGGAGCTATGAGAAAAGAACGTCTGGAATTTATTTCTGGTCAACTTAGACTTAGACTCTTAGCCGTGGACGTAACGAAACTTTAGCTTGTGTTGTGTTGTGTGGGGGGTCATTGTTATGTCAAACTTTCACCATCTTCATCTTTCAGATGAGGTTATTATTTATTCCTTTATAACATTTCCTGTTTTCCATGCGAGTTTTTGACGGGTCTGTTTGAGGGAGTTGTGAGAGTTTTATCGAACATCTGAAAACTACTGACAGTCGTCAGTCCACAAAAGTTCTTTGAAGAGCCACGTTTTACCTGGATTCAGTGCGCATTCTACTATGGCTGTGCATCATGTTCAATGAGGAATCTACGGTGGCCCAAAGCGGACATTACATTATTTTTTTTCGCTAAGTTATCGTTCGATTTAGTTTACTTTGTCTTAGAAAGTTCGAGCTCGCGATAAAGTTTCCTTTGACTGGGAAATTTATCGCGCGATAACTTTTTAATCGTCGAAAATCAAGCAAGTAATCTACAAAAATGGCGCATACGTGAGAAATCTCTGTGCTATTTGCGTTAATTCATTTATCAAGCGCCGTCCTACCGCCTTATATTGGTGGTGATTTGCATCATTAAATAGCGGAGAGAGACGAGCTAATCAGGAGTTACTTCAGTATGGGTTTGAATTATTCTGAAATAACATTCTAAGCAAAGTAAACTATATATTTTGGATCCAAAGTTTTTATCCAACTAACATGGATTTCATTATCCGGCATAGCTATTTTCCCCGACTCCACAGTTTTTTTTCAATTGGATCTAACGTTTTTATTCCTGAGATCCAAAGTTCTTGCTAGGGATCCAAAGTTATTACTCCGGATCCAAGGTTTTACTTCAGATCCAAAGATCCAATCCAATTTAATATTGCGATTCTGAAATTTGAACACGTGACAAGTTTAAACTCGGACTGTTGCTCGGTATTTTTGAATCCGAAGGAAAGAATTTTTTCTGTACTGGTATTTAGGATCACTTCTTATGGCAGAACGGCAACAAAATGAATAGATCTAATAAGGAAACAGAAAAAAATTGCACTTGCAGCACACGTTTTTGCACGGATAAACTAACATATATCAAAGCCAGGACTCGACGCAGGACTCGACAGTTTTTCGCTTTCCCGCCATTTTCACCTCCTGCAAGTGACATGACCATTAAAAGGAGGGTTTTCGTGGCAATCATGGAGGTAAGGGTTAGTGTTAGGGTTAGGGTTAGGGTTAGGGTAGGGTAGGTATTATTTGTTTATTTATTATTTTTAGTTATTTTCTTTTTGCTTACAGAAAAATTAGAAACGTTCTAACTGGAATCCTGGCTCGAGTCGTGGCTCGATATATAGGCATCGTCGTAAAAGTCACGTTTATAATACAACCTCTGTAATAAAACAAAGTAGCGTCATTTTCAATTAATTTAATGCCCAACAATTGCTACAGAGGGTTGCACTCTTGCACAAGCAATCAGCCAGAAAAAAAAATTCTTGCCAGGCAAAAAAAACCCACCACGCCCCCCATTACTTTTTTAATGGTCCGTCACTAACTGACCAACTAACCCCCAGCAGCCCAGCTCTCAAAACACTGATAAACCGAAATAAAATCTTGCAATTTAAATACAATAATACGTCAATCCATTATAAGGATAAACTTCGAAGTGATGTTCTCTTGACTTTTCTAAAATTGTTGACTGAATTAAAAAGATCTCGTCAGTCTTCACTTCTCAGTTTTGTCGCACAAGAAGTTTCTAAAGTAGTCAGCATATTCTTTAGGAATAAGATCCTCTCCTTCAAGTATTTCATTAAGATAAATTTGGCTCGGTTTTAGCCCCTCTTTAACATACTCTTCATAAGCTTGATACGCTATCGCATCCACGATTTCGCCGCTTTTCCTTTCCACCTGTACCATCACTTTTCGAAGCCTCCCTGCTTCGTGTTCATCTAACTTGGCTAAACTTCCTTTCAAGCAGATGTACAAGGCACCATAAACGGTTGACTCCTTATCTGGGA
This sequence comes from Porites evermanni, assembly GCA_942486025.1. Classification (NCBI taxonomy): domain Eukaryota; kingdom Metazoa; phylum Cnidaria; class Anthozoa; order Scleractinia; family Poritidae; genus Porites; species Porites evermanni. The sequence continues at coordinate 18,183 of CALNXI010001359.1, read as the reverse complement.
TAATATTAGCATAACCAAAGCCATCGTCTTTCCATATGCTAAATACGACGCGAAATCCTCGAAGCACTGCGCTTTCACGAGAGATGAACCTAGTGCCGCGTTCCCGCATTTTTCTTGCGCTCAGATTTGACCCAAAAGCGAAGTAAAGCTCTGTTTCTTCCATGGGTGTACAGTGTCCTTGACTGTTTTATACCAAGCTGTGGTCGCTGATGAAAATGAGTCACACTTGATCGCCCTAGTGTGCGATGATGCTCACAGTTGCATCTCATTAGCTCATTAGCTGTCCCAGGCGTTTCAAAGTCATGGAATGGCGTGAAGTAGAGTGTAGCCTGCGTAGCTGGCGGGATTATTGTGCCTGGGATACTTTCTTGGTGGCGGACCTGCCATTCGAAGCGAGTGAAAGGTGAAAATCCCTCCTTGACTTGCTCCCAATCTTCATGTGGCTCCGCCGCCAATAAAGTACAACATCTGGTGCTAAATCGCCAGCTACGCAAGCTAAGGAGAGTGTGAGTCTCCTTTCCCTTCTTCCCGCCGATCCCTTCGTTTCTTCTCTCCATGAGTCACCACTTTATGATTTCGGCACCCCATGTATGGTAATCATCCTGGAATACGAGCAGTCTCTCTTTTTTCTTAATAGTCCGTCAAGGAAAACGTGCGAGTCAAGCAAATGAACATGAGCATAAATGAAGGCGCGAGACAGGAGAGCACGTTTTTCGCCTCTTTCCTTCCGTCTTTCGCGCGCGTGCACTTCCCTCACTAAATCCGAAGGAAAAGGGAGACTGCTCGCAGTTTATAATCATCCGGAATCAGGGAAATTTTTGAGTTTGGAATCCAGAGTCCTGGGCTTTGGAATCCCTAATTTAGCTAAAAAAAAATCCGGAATTCTGCTGCCGTTAACTGAGAAAATGCTTTTGATCAAAAGAAAAACAAACCCAGATTTTGGATATCTCAAGGAATTACGTCTTGCACAAAGCTCTTTGCAGATGATATGAAGGTGTCTTGGGTACTGAGGGACACTAAGCAAGATGTGGAAGAACTCGGCAGAAAGATCTTACTCGTTTGGATTATTGGGGCAATTGAGATTTAACACTGATAAATGCAAAGCAATGCGTATTTCTAAAAAGACAAAGACCGTCGTCGCAAGCTAAGTAACCTGAATTCATATTGTTGTTGGAAATCATGCATTGCACGCGCAATCTACAGATTAGTCAGGTATCCGCTAACAGATAACTAACTAATCTGTAGGTTCTGTAGACTAGGTTGCGCTGATTTCCAAAATTAGCTATAGGCTTTTAGCCAATGAAAAGACAGATAGTGGTTAAAGGTGGCCAAGAGTTTGGAAAAGGGGAAATAATTATTTTCATCCTGGAGTAGGCCTGGGGAATAGTTTCGAAGGCTCGATCAAGAGACAAGCTGTACAGCGGTCATAAACTAAAGCACAGGAAAATTCAAGATGGAGGACGGTAAGCATGCTTTCCCACTGGCTTATTACTTAAATTTATCCTTAATTTGTCTCTCTTTAGTGTAAAAAAAATGTTTTCTTTATGTTATTAAGTCTTTGTTCATATTTATTTCACGAAAATGAAACGTCTGCAACTGTACGCGGCGTTGATTTTCAGCTTTTTTGTGATTGATTGGTCTGGTTTGTTGCGGTATATCGATGAGTTGTTCTTCTGATTTCAACTAATCTCACTAGTATTACCTATCCTTAAGGGTTACTTCAATTTATTATTGGGTTCAAGTGCTAGGTTAATTTCTGCCATTGCTGTCATATAATGATCACGAAAATTGTACCTTTTTCCTTTGTAAAAATCATTTTTGGTCCTCGAATTTTCTAAAAATTCTAACAGTATGAAATGTATTTGTTTTAGTTGTTGATTAGTTGTTTAGCTCAGTTTCCATTGGGCTCATGAGACCCTTTATACGCTGCTCCTTGTGAATTTCACAGTACTTGATACTGAACAGCTTACTCGTGGCGGCTTTTTTCGTTTCTTTGAGGTTTATAGGTTTACCTAGATTTAAGAGACCTTGTCACGGTTTTCGACGCCATCTTGACGAGTAGGCAAACGCGTGAGAAATTACAGTGTTTGTATGAGAATCTAATGTTGAATAATTTCCGTAAAATGGCTGTTCTGAAAAAAATATCAATTGTAAACTAAAGCTACAAGGCAAAGGATTGTCCAAAAAAATTTTGGGGGCATACCTGTGCTTAAATTTCTCCAGAGGCTTGCTTTAGATTTTCCATATATTTGTCTGTAATTTTCCCAGGACTTTCTTACAGACAAATGTATAGAAAATTTTAAAAAGTGGTTCTAGGTCTTCTAGTGCATGTAACGCCCAAAAATTTTTTCAGGAGAATCCTTAGGAGTGAAGCTTTGGTTTACAAATCATATTTTTTTCAGAACAGCCGTTCCACGGAAATTATTCAACTTTAGATTCTCATACAAACACTGTAATTTCTCACGCGTTTGCCTACTCGTCAAGATGGCGTTGAAAACCGTGACAAGGTCTATTTGTACTACTTGTACTTTTGCATTGCTTTTTCAAAATGATCTGGCACCTGTTTACTTTGTAAATTTTTTGCTCAGCATATATTGTTAGTGCTTATGATGTATCTTAAATCTAGCTGTTCTTAGTGCATATTTATAATTTATCCCCTATATTTTGGTGCTTTTGCTGTACTCTTATCGATATAATACACGATAATTTCTTTGTTAACATTAAGTTCCTGAGGAGATAAGGAAGTGTATTTATCAAAGATAATATTAACAAAATGATCTAGACATTGTCTCTTTTAGTGCACCTGGAAAAACACATGTAAATCCATGACAAAAAGTTCTCTATACATTGTACCAAGGTGAAACTAACCTTTTAGTTTTCTGTGTTGTTTTCGTAGATCTTGAATTGGAGCATGAGGGAGCAGCTCCAGGATCCACCTCACAGCCAGTTAGGCGAAACATTTCTTTAAAACTGAAAGCAAAGAGCAAGTCAGCAAGCTCATTGTCATCTGGGANATTGGAGCATGAGGGAGCAGCTCCAGGATCCACCTCACAGCCAGTTAGGCGAAACATTTCTTTAAAACTGAAAGCAAAGAGCAAGTCAGCAAGCTCATTGTCATCTGGGAAAAGCAAGAAAAAGGAAGGAAAAAGTGGAGAAAAGTCTAGGACGGGATCTGAAGGTAAA
>CALNXI010001359.1:0-7500 GCA_942486025.1 Porites evermanni | reverse complement strand
ATGTCCTTTAGGTCTCATCATGTTTGGAGGGGAGTTAAATTTGACAAGTTTTTTTCCAGAAGCTGGGGTTCAAGAACGTATGAAAGAACATGGGAAAGATCCACTATGGAAAATCAAGTATGAAGAACATCTTATGAATTTAAGAATTTCCTCTATTAAGAGTCAAAGTGATGTTATAATGTCATTTGGTTGGTAAGACCAAGTATGAAAATAATATTTTTGACGTGAAGAGTTTGTATTTTCAGGTATACTTCTAATGGCAGTACACTATTTTCTGCCTGAGACAGAGGAGCTGTTCGCAAGTAAGTCATACTCTGTGGTAATTGGCATTAGTGATCTCTTGACTAGCCATTAACAATATTAATTTGCAACTATTCTTATTAAAATCAACACATGTCAATTACTGTTAAATGTCTAAAACTTAGCTCTTATTATGTAGCCACCCCTCTTTTTAGCCAGGACTACTATTAAAAATTATCAGTAAATCATTGAAAACAGAACATCTGTTAATATTACTGTCAGTGCTTACCCTGAAGGCTTAATTATCAATCAACAGAGGTTAGACTACAGGTAGGTACAACTTGTTATTTTTAATAATTAAGTTCAAATCCTACTTTGTAGCTGTCACTTCCTTCAAAAAAATTCAGCCCTATTAATTTCAGTGAAAATATTGTGAATTTGTGTGTTGCTATAACAATGTTAAAGTGTACACACATTATGAGGCGGGTTTCTTTAATTCTGCTTCCAAAGCCATTTGCATATTTGTACAAAATGAACCTTAAATTTATATATATATTTTTGGTCTGTGAATTTGATCAAGATTGTTCATAATTTGTTCTTACAGATATCGACATTTTCCTGATCATCACGAGTTTGTAGAGGATTTGTTCTGTCACTCAGATGCTGTGGAGGACATTGATATCTCACCTTATGATGAATGTATCTTTAGCTATATGCATTTTAAATATACTTCTAATTCTCAGCAGACATGATTGTGCATAGCCTTATAGAACATAACCAACATTTCAGGATGCCACCTACAGTTTCTTTGCAAAGTTATATCTGAGGAACAAGCATAGAAATTCTGTTATACTGATGATGTGTCACTTCTCACTACCCAGATCTAAGTACAGGTAGTGGCCAGTGCCGGATCCAGACCTTGAGATAAGGGGGGGAGGGGAGGGGACCTGGTCATCCAGACCCTTAGATAAGGGGGGGGGGGTGGTCCAGTCTCCCAAAAAATTTTTTTTTGGCTCTCAGTTTGGTGTAAAAATAAGGGGGGGAGGGGGTGGGGGGGCCCTCCCCTGGATTCTCCACTGGTGGCACATCATCAGTATAGAATTTAAGAATATTTATGGAGATCAGTCTGAAGAATTTGTAGGTGGATATTGGGCTTAAAGGGGTAAGGGCTTTGACGTACCAGTGGCACATCCTCACTTAAAAATCCACAGGAAGAGTAATCTCTCTCGTTCCCTAGTTTGACTGTGGTTTCATTTTGTTCTCCTTAATATAACTTTCCTAATAGATTTAGTAACAGCATCAAAGGACCAAACTGTTGGTGTATATCGACTGGGACCACCAAGTCACGGCATTACAGAGTATGGAGAGATAAGATAACAACAGTGTACATCAGCCTTCTGTTGACTGCCTGCAAGTGTCTACAGATCCCAAAGTCAGGGTCAACCCCTGAGGAAAGGGTTCTGAAAATTCAGGCGTGTTGGATTTTGTATAAAATGTACTGGATTCCTAATGGGATGTGGCCATTGTTGTTGACATAATGCAAGCTATAATCATGGAAAGGAAGCCATCAAATTATCATAGTATAATGGTGGTGACTCTCAGTCCACAAAAAATAGCCTTGGCCAGTTACATGTAGTAAGCTTGTTTGTCATGTTTGATCAGAGGGCAACTCACTTACATTTGGGGGAAAGTGAGAAATTATGCAATCTGAATCTGGAATAACGACTTCTCAAGCGCATTAATAATAATTCATATTTCATGCCCACAAGTCAACACCTGGATATACTGCATCACGTGGATGCATTTGGAGTCCCAATGAAAAACCAGATGAAAGTCTTTAAAGATTTGGATACAAGATCCAAATGTTGGCTGATTCTAGAAAAATCATGTGACATGAATACATTAATTCTAAGTAAATAATGTCTCATGCAAACAACAAACATCTATTTCTTTTAAAGAATGTAATTCACATATTATCACAGTTTGAAATGTCCCAAACCTATAGGAAGAAACAACACAAGTTACACAAAGTTAAAATGCAAAGCTCAAATAAAACCTTTCAAAATCAGTTGAAATGATACCTTTGTCACGAACAGCCAAAGAATCTAATGTGCCCTCACCATTTTTCTCTACCAGGAAACGTTTAAAGCCACAGACAATCGGCTGTAAATAAGCGTCCAAGATGTGCAGATATCATCCACCTGACTTATTTGCAACCCGTTGCACGAACTTGGATAGCCTTTCAAAGTTTAGACTTTTGGCATTCGTGATTTCAATGCTTGCAGTCAACTCTTGTACATCCACACCAATGTCTTCACCTTTAAACAGTGCACCTGGCTCAATGGTGCAAATCTTGAGCACTTTTTGGTCTTGCCATTCTCGAAAAATCTGTAATGCCCATTTGTTCTTGTAAAGTGTAGATTTCAGAACAGAATTGATAACACACTCTTTTTCCTCGTCAAAAGTTTTAGGTGTCTGAAACCTTGAACTTGACACATCGATGTCACACAAAAAACTGAATATTATGATAAACACTAAATTAAGTTGGATGATTCTCAAATGACACATTCCATCCAAACGGTTCTTATCACATTCTATAGCTATTGTTTAATAAATTAATTGCAACAACAATGATGAATAATAAAATAGTCAGCCACTCATTTAAGAAGCTATAGCAAAAACTCGTGCTTTGTCAGGGTATCCAGACACCTCGAAACAATAACAGCACTCGGCCTTCAGCCTCATGCTTTTATCTGTTTCTCGGTGTCTGGATACCCCGATGAAGCCTTCACACTCGTAATTGATATATTACTTAAATTAAAGTTAATCAACAGGTGATTATAATATTATTGTTATTATTAATTTTGATTATTATCCCTAGCCGAGGTGCAGTTACTTGTACGTTGTCTAGCAATCGGTCCAGTACTTCAGGATTTTCCAGTCGTTAACCTTAAAAGAAATCAGTCTTAAGGATGAGGATATTGTTGTTAAGAAGCTTGCCCTTACTCAGGACTGGCACCAAGGGCTGGGGGCCAGGGATTTCTCCCATGGCCTCCTACTATGAGCATGATCACCGGCTACTTTTATAAGGAACAAACGAAAAACAAAACCCACCAATCTTCCTAGCTAATTTTTTAATTCCCCACCACCTACTATAAATTGCATATACCCAGAAACTTGAAATCTTTTATAGTGCCAGCCCTGCCTTACTGTTATATTTGGATCCTCAGAAACTTTCCAACAAGGATGTTGTCTGGATTACAATATTAATATTACCCTCATTGGTTGTAACACAGTAAACACAAAAAGTGTAATACTAAGTATTAAAGAGTTACTTACAATGAAAATTGGGTATAAACTTTATTTCATGTCGGAAAAACTAAGAAAAATGCAACTTATTTATCCAATTTTTTTTTCTCATATCATCCTCTTCTAGACTTTGCCACTCAGAGATCAGTCTTTTATTCATACAAAGTATTACTCTTATGTGGCACATCCTGGGCAAATAGGAAGGCGTACCCCCGTCTTTTGTTTTTTTTAATAACCTTTAGAAAATCAACTTCTGCAAAGATTAGGATGTTCGCGTGACAAGCACGGGAAAGGTTGCGTGACAACCAGTGGCACCCAACTGCTGATTTCGTTCTTTCTGTGAAGTCTTTTGTGTTCTCCTTTTATTCCTAACCCTTCAAGTTTCGTAAGTACGCTGCGTACTCCTTTGGAAGAAGATCCTCTCCTTCAAGTATTTCATTGAGATAAATTTCGCTTGGCTTCAACCCACCTTTAACACATTCCTTATTCGCTTTGTACGCAATCGCATCGACAACTTCCCCGTCTCTCTTTTCCACTTTAACGATCACTCGGTGAAAACGATTGCCTTCATGAATGTGCTCGTGATCCATTTTACACATGCTTCCCTTCTCGCAGATGTATAAAGCGCCATGAACCGCGGAACCTTCGTCTGGGGTGATATTAGCGTAACCAAAACCATCATCTTTCCAGTTGGTGTTGAAGACGAAGCGATATCCGCGAAGCACTGCGCTCTCGCGAGAAGTAAATTTTGCTCCACGTTCTTTCATTTTTCTTTCACTTAAATTTGATGCAAAAGCAAAATACAGCTCCTTCCCTTCCATATTGTCCTAGGATCTCCAAAAGCATTCTCATCCCCAGAGCCACTCAGGTGAGCAAGAAACGACGGGCTCTGGGGACGAGAATGCTCCAAAAGTGCCACGGTGAGATGTGTAGGGGATACCAGAGGTAAACCACGTTGCAATTTTTCCTCACGTTATATGATAAGGGACGAACCATTAGAAAAGCGATGGTGGGCCAAGAGGGGTGGGGAAGAAACAGAGGGAAAATGTCCCCCCAAAAAATTCATGCAAATGACGGGCCCGCGTGTCAGACGCTGCTTCGACACTTAAAGCCGGAGGAAAAATTTCGTGAGTAGCATTGTATGACTCACGGGCACGATTTCATATGTACACAGGCTATAAATTCCCGGAAAACTGAAAGCGGAGCTGGAAAGTTATCATGCCTTCTCTTAAGCTCCAGAATACATGCATACTAACCATTAATTATGCTCCATATATCTAACCCTAAACTAACCTGCGATCAGGCGTTTTTTTTTGTTTAAAAAAAAATCGCCTGATCGCAGGTTAACCCTAAACAGCGTCGACTCTCCTCTATGCCCAAGCAAGCACAACCGCTCATCTGCGAAGCCATTCTTGTTTTCCTGATAATTTTCGCTTGATAATTCTAAATGAAGATGGAATACTTTCAAGAAACGATTAGAAAAAGGGATTTTGCAGAAATTGTAGAAAATTTTCTGACTTCCGGGCATTTAGTTTTTTTAAAGACCCTTCCCGACTGCCGAGCATATAGCCACAGCGAATTTTAAAATAACTGTATATAATTATTCGATTTAATTTGACCCCTCCTTAGCCTGAATTTTAGACGATTCGTTTTTACTCCCTCCTCTGAAGGAGTAAAAACGACTCGAAGTATTAATCGTCAGAAATTCAGGCTAACCCCTGATATGTTTTTTTTCATGGATGGCTGCATTTCGGGAGCTATTTCTGGAAGCACTTGCGTCACTTTTGTTGACGTAGATCAAAATGAAACTGAAAGCTAAAGGAAGGGAAAAATCCCATTAATTAGGGTTGATTGTTGCTGATAGGTAAGTTTTGTGCAGGTCCGGTTATTTTGTGAAGGAAAATGCAATTGACTTTTATACTGACTTGCTTTGCAAAATATGATTTCCTCGTAGACTTTTTCGTTGTGACAAATCAAGCGAACTATCAAGACTACTCGGGAATTTATAACTGAGGTAGGCATCCATTAGCTGAAGCTATACTCGAACTATTTCTTTAACTTAGAACGGCATTTGGTCATTTATCTCGCGGAAACTTTTGTCAAAGTATTCTATCTTCATTTAGAATAACCAAGCGATCAGGAAAACAAAACTCGCTTCGCAGCTGAGCGACTGTGGTTTCTTGGGTATAGAGTAGAGTCGACGCTGTCAGACGCTGTTTCGTCAATTAGCCTAGGAATAATTTCGTGAGTAGCAGCGCGTGTTAATGAGCATTTTTTCTCTTTCCCCAATATATTTCGTTTCGTTTCGTTTCGCGGAATAAAATAAGCCGGGCGTTACTCACGGGCACGATTTCAGAGAAGCTAAATACCCGGCAGTCTCAAAGTGAACCTGGAAAATGAAAACGCCTTCTCTTAAGCTCCAGAATACATGCATATTAGCCATTATGCTCAAATTTTCGAGCATAATACAGTCGAACCCCGCTATTTCGAAGTCCCAAGGGACGTGGAAAAAAGTTCGAAATAGCGAGGTTTCGAGATAACCGGGGAAGCGTAAAATTCGTAACAATGAATCATTTTTTAACAAAATACAGTACAGTATGAAGAAAGACACTGATAAAATAAAAATACAGTAATTATATGTTGGATAAATCAGCAGATGCTGTTGCATTGAAAAATCTTTGAATGTTCTGTTGTTTTTGGTTTTTGCTAATACTTTTGTCGATCGTGAATGACAACTGTCTTGTTTGCCGTCGAATCTCGGCTCCCTCAACATCAAACAAACTGTAGCCTGAGAGAGTCTCGATTGCTTTGCTTGACGGACCTCACTCGTCGTTGGTCGCTTGGGAGTTTCTTCTTGTTGTTCATCTTCATTTCCATCATCGTCGTCACCCACTACCATCTGCTTTTCTTCACGAAACTCTGCGAGGATGTCTTCATCGCTCAACGAACCAATGTCAGATATTAATAAGCCGTGTTGTCTATGATCTTTCAGTTCGCAGGGTACTGTAGGATTTCATCTCAGCCCTTTCACTGATTTATTCACAGGCGGCCCAAAGTCACGTTACGAGGGAAAGATGTAATGTAATTTACATACCATGGGTGACCAGTGTCGCGTTACAGGTGACCGTTGAAAATATAAGAGACTTTGTACGAGAAATATATTACTGGAACGCTAAATAACGCTAAACCTTACTTTTTCTTAAATGAAATGAATAAAAAAGACTTACCTCCAATGTATTCCACTGCGTTTAGGTGTCTGTTTGTCGTTTTACTGTTTTTTTGGCTCTATTGCGTAACCACTGTTACTTCTTTCACCACTTCGTTCTTAGCCTGTTCCAGGCTCCGAGATAGTGGTCCCCAGTATACGATCTGAGAGCCTGGCACAGGCTACTTCGTTCTATGAAAGGAGTAACAGTGGTTACGCAATAAAGCCAAAAAAACAGTAAAACGACAAACAGACACCAAAACGCAGTGGAATACATTGCAGGTAAGTCTTTTTTATTCATTTCATTTAAGAAAAAGTAAGATTTAGCGTTATTTAGCGTTCCGAGATCTCAGTAATATATTTCTCATACAAAGTCTCTTATATTTTCAACGGTCGCCTGTAACGCGACACTGGCGCGTCACCTATGGTATGGCCGCCTGTGATTTATTATGCATACATGTCCGTTCTCATAGTAGTCTGCTACACAGCCGTTTTTAGTGTCTGCGTTGCGTGACGACATAAAAAAAAGGCTCTGCAAAAGAGTCATATTTATCATTTGTGTTAAATTATAAGGGCAAGCTGTGTACAGAAATCTTTTTAAACCGGCTCATCCTCGGACGGGTGTATTTGAAAAGAACTTGCAATCTTCCTAAGTGACATGACACAAAGAAATTCAAAGACGTCAACGTAACAGAGCCATAGTAACTAAGGACAATAGGAAGTAAAAAAAAAAAAAAAAAAAAAAC
>CALNXI010001358.1:130359-133423 GCA_942486025.1 Porites evermanni | reverse complement strand
TGACTTTTGGGCTATAGTACATGCTAGGTACAGCTTGCCCAAATGGCAGGCTGTAAAACTGACTTTCTTTGCACCCTGGATCCTTTAGTGTTTTACTAGGCAGTTATTACTGTACCAACAACTTGTGACCTTTGTTTTGTTCAAATGAATTTGGCTAATAGTTGTATTATAGTAGGAAAGAAAATAAATTATCTCTTCCTTTAGAAATCTTTATTAAACCTTTAGTTAGTGATTTCATTAGACAATTTTAGAATACACTTTTCTAGTAGTGTTTTAATTTTTAACAAACAATCATACAACTGTATGTGAATATGGTGAGTTTTAAAGAAAATTCCCAAGACATACATGTACTTGGTTTAGACAACTCCTGATATGATGTCATTTTTAAAGGGTTTTTCAGCTGGCTTTTAAGGGTGTTTTTGAAAACTTGCTTTTGTTTTCAGTGTTTGTTACAAAGAAAATGCTTACATTTTTATTTTATTTGTAATTAAAAACAGGTTAAAATACCATCAAAAGCAGGTTAAAACACCTTTAAAAATAGGCTATAACACTATTAAAAGAAAGTTAAAATACCATTAAAAGCAGGTTAAAACACCTTTAAAAACAGGTTAAAACACCATTAAGAGCAGGTTAAAACACCTTTAAAAACAGGTTAAAACACCATTAAAAGCAGGTTAAAACACCTTTAAAAACAGATTAAAAAACCATTCAAAACAGATTAAAACATCATTAAAAACAGGCTAAACAAGGTTAGACAACATATTAAAGGCAGGTTAAAACACCATTCAAAACAGGTTCAAACACCATTTAAAGCAGGTTAAAACACCTTTAAACACAAGTTAAAACACCATTAAAGACAGGTTAAAACACCTTTTAAAACAGGTTAAAACACCATTAAAAGCAGTTTAAAACACCTTTAAAAACAGATTAAAACATCATTATTCTGTAGGCAAGTAACGCAAGATAGACATCTGCCTTATCCTTCTTTGCCTTTTTCAACAATTGCTTGCCTGCTTTAACTGCATTCTCTGCTTTACCATTGCTCTTAGGGTAACGAGGAGATGTTGTGTTTAGCTGAAACTGCCAGGTTTTACTGAAGCGCTGAAACTCCTGGTCAGCAAATTGTGGGCCATTATCTGAGACAACCACGTCGGGGATGCCGTACCGAGCAAAGTGCATCTTTATTTTCTTGATAACATCGCTCGACAAGGTTGATTGTAAGGGTTGTACCTCCCAGAACCCCGAGAAGTAGTCAACAATGAGCAGGTATTGCTGACCATTGAGATGGAACAGGTCTACAGCTACCTTGGCCCATGGTCGTGATGGTACATCGTGGGGCTGTAGTGGTTCCTTCTGCTGCATTGAATCTGTGGACCGACACACGTCACACTGCTGTACATAATCTTTGACCTCACTGCTCATTCTTGGCCAGTACAGACACTCGCTGGCGCGCCGCTGACAACCGTCAATACCAAGGTGTGAGGCATGAATGCGCTGTAGCATATCCCTGCGGAGAGACTTAGGTGTTAATACCACTCTTTTCGCCCCGGAAAAATCACACCATTCTGAACGGTCAGTTCATCGCGCACATTGTAATATGGGACTGCTGAATTAGGGACCTGAGATTTATCTTCAGGCCATCCTGTCAAGATAACTTTGATAAGTTCTTGCAGTTCCTGATCTTCTTCCGTGTGTTTGCGAATGTCATCCACTCGGGCTGCTGGGAGATCTTGTGCCATATTTACAGCCTCAACTTCTTTCTGAACTGATGTCAGGTTTACTTCTGGTAGATAGGCCCGGCTCAAAGTGTCTGCCAACTCCATCTGGCTGCCTCTCCGATATAGCAGGTTAACATCATACACCAACAATCTCAATAGTAGGCGTTGGAGACGCTTAGGGGCCTTGTACACTGGCTTCTTTACAATAACCTCTAGGGGCTTGTGATCTGATTGGACAGTGACTGGGCGGCCATATATGTGTACTGGTGAAACTTCTCGAGCCCGAAAACCACTGCCAATAACTCCTTCTCAATTTGCGCATACCTTGTCTCGGCATCGGACAAGGCTCTGCTGGCAAATGCTATGGGCTGTCCATTCTGGGTTAGGACTGCTCCTAAACCTGTATTGAACGCATCACTCTGAAGTGTAAGCTCTTCCTTAGGCTCAAAGTACTTTAGGACTGGTGCTTCTGTTGCCACCTGCTTCAGTTTGTTGAAAGCTTGTTCTTGATGTTCTGTCCAGTGCCACTCAACATCTTTCATAGTGAGGCGTCGAAGAGGTTCACATACTTCACTCAGTCTTGGCATGAATTTACTCAGGTAATTCACGAAGCCAATGAATCACCTCACTCCGGCTACGTCTTTGGGCTTGGGCATTTCAATAATAGCTTTCACTTTTTCAGGGTCTGGCTTCAGTCCTTGGCTTGTCAGCAGGTGTCCAATGTAGGGGACCTGATCCAGGCGGAGCTTCATCTTGTCTTTGTTGAGCTTTACGTTTTGCTCTCTACAACGCATCATTAGCTTGTGGAGTTTTGCATCATGATCTCTGCTTGCTTCTTCATAAGTATCACCTTGTCCATACAATAGGATGTCATCGTAAATAGTCAAGACACCTGGGAGTCCTTCTAGCACTTGATGCTGTCTCCTTTGGAATTCTTTAGGTGCTGGAGCGAGACCAAAGGGCATTCTCAACCACCGATAGCGTCCAAAGGGGGTGTTGAAGCATGTGAGCTTTGAACTTTCCTCATCTAACTCAACGTGCCAGAACCCATTTTTTAGCGGGGCTCCCTCGCGCGAGAAGCGCGCGTGGGACAGAGCCCCAGACTCATAGAATATGGTCAACCTCTTTTCTTTTGGTTGTCACGTGACTGACCGAGCGTACGTACGTACGTACGCGTCTACAGATTGTACGGGTAGGGTAGGGGAGACTATCAAAAGGAAGGGAGGGGTGTCTCAGGCATGTCTTAGCAAATCCACATCTTTTACATTGGCCATTCACGATATGGTCAATTGACAGCTGTCAAAACAGGATAACCACTGACCAGTATCACATTGCCATATCGAGGG
>CALNXI010001358.1:120359-122859 GCA_942486025.1 Porites evermanni | reverse complement strand
GAATTTTTTTTCATTTAATTTTCCCTTGCGCGAATATTTTTTTTTGTACTTCGCCCGCCCCCCCCCCCCCCCCCCCCCCCAATTTTTTTTTGTGTCCCCCCACACGCCACACCCTTTTGTCTTTTTTGGGGGGGTTAAATCACTCCACCGGGTTTGGACCAACCTACTTTTTTTTTTTCTCAAAACTGGCGGGACACCGAGAGTTGCTTTGAAAAAAAAAACCCACCTTGGTGGGGGGTTGGGGGGGGGGGGGGAATTTTTGGGCCGCAGGAATTTTTTTTTTTTATTAAATTTTTTGTGTGAATTTTTTTTTTGGGCATAGTATGAAATTTTTTTTTGGATTAATTGGCGTGGATTAATTTTTTTTCATTTTATTTTTCCCTTGCCGAATATTTTTTTTTTTTCTTCGCCCCCCCCCCCCCCCCCCCCCCATAAGTTTTCTAATGGTCCGTCCCTAAGGTCACATTGATCTGGCTTTTGAGGAATGCATAAGTCATCCGATCGGGTTTCAACGAACCTATTTCTATTCTTACCAATAGCGAGTGACCGTGACACGTGTTTGCAAATAAAAGCTCATACCGTTGTGGACGTGCGTCATGTCTCGTTGGCTTATGTGGCCGTTTTCGAAACAATTGAAAGCGTTTACCTTCGTATTTATATATTTTCTACTCGTATTGAGTTGCAGCTTTCTGGTGAATTTATTTTCCTCTTACGGGTTTTTCAGCGATAGAATTCCTAAACCTGACGGAAGGCTCAGAACTTTGAAGGAAGGTGAAAGTGCTACCAACAAAGTTAACAACTGCCCTCAAGCTCTGGATATATTGCCAGATTTCATCGAGTGTAAAAGGGGAACATTGCTCTACTCTGCGTGGTTTGATGATCGATATGCTGAAAATTATATCCAGGTTTTGTTAATGACTTCACGCAGAAAACAACCACCGCCTCTCTCATGTCGTTTCCAAAATGGGTCAACTTCTTCTATCTCTGTAGGAGCTGTTACTCCGTATTATGAAATCAACAAACGATACAGCAACAAACGTTATGGTCTCTTTGTAGCGTCCTGCATTCTTCCGAAAGATTTGGTCAGCTTACCGAAAATTGTTAACATCTCGATAGCTAACGAATGTACGGTTGTTTTACCTGTGGGAAACACAAGGAAAGAGACATCTTGCAAGAGAGATTACGGAATTTGCATTCCTCCGATATTTGGAAATATTCGAGTCGCCGATGTAGTTGAGTTTCTAGAAATGTCGCAACTTTTAGGAGCGTCATATTTTACATTTTATGACAACAATATATCTCAAAGCGTGAGGAAAGTGCTTACTTACTACGAAAGAAAAGGGTTAGCACAAGTTCTTCCTTGGAGTTTACCCGCTTATATTACAGATCAAGATGTCCATTACCATGGGCAAATTTTTTCCATACAAGACTGCTTGTTCCGGTCAATAAATCGCCTCAACTTCGTTGCGTTCAACGATTTAGACGAGTTTATAAGCCCGCTTCAGAATAAAAGCATGCCTTCTCTACTTTACAGTATCCACGACTCTAACTATTGCGGCCACTGTTTTACAAGCGCAATGTTTCCCACTGTAGATAGCTTGACTCAAAACTATTCTCTTTTCACTCAAAACGTTCTACATCGTTCGCCGCAAGCTGATTCGTCACACACCAAATGCGTTGATGATCCACAAAGAGTGTTTGAGCATGGAGTCCATCTTATCATGCAACCATTCGAAGGCTACAAAACTAACCATGTGAACTGGAACAAAGCTAGAGTTTTCCATTACAGAAAATGTCAACCACCATGTAACTCGGCCGCTGATATGAAAGATACAACCATGCAGAAATACAGCGAGCAATTGAAAAAGAATGTGATTACAAGCTTTGTTGAGTCCAAGGTCTTTAATAGTTCACATTAACTACCTTACATTTATCTAGGAAGATCGAAGGGCCTCTGCTCGCAGGGTACCCTACATCGAAATCCTGAGTAGTGATAAATATAATAATAATATAATAATACCTTTATTTATTACCTTTGGCGATAAGAATTGCGGTAATATTACAATAAGAATTCAAAACACTACATATTATATATACATATCAAATTAAGTTAAGTTTAGCACCCCTAGCAATAAACGATTGTTTGTGCCTAACATAACAGTGCGTGATACAGGTATTCTGAGGTGCGCTGGGTTAGTCTTACAAGATCTTAGATTATGACCATGATCCACTGGCTTGTCTAAGAAACGTTTGCAAGGATGTGTTTCTGATTCTAGGATACGCTTAAATTCTTTCCTCGTCAAATTCTGACGCCTAGTTACAAGTGACTCAACAGTATCCCTAGGGAGACCAATGACATTTAGTCATCTATTCTGCACTCTCTGTAGATCTTCTTCGAGGTAAATGGGCAGCCCTCCCCAGACAGGCGAGGCATATTCTAAAACAGGTCTAATCTTAGTGATGTAAGTTGTAAGACCAATGTCCCTGGGGAGATGGGCTG
>CALNXI010001358.1:86119-105127 GCA_942486025.1 Porites evermanni | reverse complement strand
AAATTGTTTAATCTATTGCAGTCAGTTTCAAGACCTCCTTAGATTATTTTTAGCAAGGGAGAGACGTGTATCTTTTGATAGCCTGTTCCAGGCTCTTAGATAGCCGGGTCCGCTGAATTGAGAAAGCGCAAAACGAAAATAAAACTGGAGGAAACTGGGGAGAGCCCGCCCCGCCAACTTTTCGCGTGCCTTTTTCTTTCGCGTCTTCCCCACTATCTGAGAGCCTGGAACAGGCTAATCTTTTGAGTGATAGCAAGAGGGAGCCCGAAGCAGCAGACGGGCAGTTAGATAATACTTAGCGCGCCGAATAAATTTTAATTTAAATTACAGATTTCGAAATATCTTTACCTATCTTCGCGTATTGAAATATGTGCCAATTATGCTCTGCTTCCTTATAGCAGTCTACTACGGTCTATCCTATTAAAGCAAATACACAATAGGGTTTTCCGATTTAGCAGAAGCTCGAGCCATTTTTCCCCAGGGGGGCTACTTGGGTCAATTTTTGCTGGATATGTGCCGCTGGCCTCTTAGAGCCCTTACCCCATTATAGTCTATTCTGTGGCCAATTATAGACCCCATCTCAGTCGCTTTGGGGCAAAAATGTAGTTTTTGCGATCCCAACTTAGTCACTTTCTATTTATGTATCTACCTTATATTGAATGAAAAACACCAACAGTACAAACATTCTGGTACGTTTGCTAACTGCTAATATGAAGGACTGTCTTACCCCAAAAATCAGAAAATGTGCGACCCCATTCTAGTAACTCTATTGAAAATGCGACCCCATTATAGTCAATCCAATCGTGAAAATACGACGCCATCCAACGGTACTTCCCAATTAGCCTCTCATAAGGGACTACCCTCCCCGGGCGTTTTTCCAAGATGTGAAATTGATTCAATTATACTGTAAAAGTTCATCTCGATTTTTTTGTTAGAAGTAAATCTTTGCATGATGTCATTGTTTATGCAAAATATCTGGCTCGACGTAAAAGGATAAATGAGCACAAACATGCTTAATTAACCTGCGATAAGGCGGTCCTTATATTTTCCCATTTTCTTTGGGAGGCCTGATCGCAGGTTATTTCAGTATTTGCTACGTCAAACGTGAATAGGAATCGTTTTCATTGTCTCATCGAGTACCATTTAAATACGATAATTTATAAAAAGAGAACAAGGAACAACGTCGTACATCTCGTCTTCTACAAATTGGGAAAGACGGTGGGAAGTCTCCAGGCATCGTAGCTCGCAATTTCGTCTAATTGTGGATATCTATTCGACTCTGTGCATTTTGTGGGTTAGGGTGAGGGCTGAAAACAATGGCAAAAGCTCAATAAATTTATACAAACAGCAGAATGTGCAATCATAGTTATTGGTGCAATCCAACTAACCTTCACGCTGAAGCCCTATAAATTCGCGAATAATCGACGAATCCGCTCCAAATTGCCATCGGCTAATCTGCAGGTAACGTGTTCTCCGGCTTCTTGCTCGCTGGCTCCACAAAACCCATCGCAAGTGCAACGTCTTGCTTGAGCAATGTGAGAAGGTCAACTATAAGTTTCTCCTGGTATTCAGCTGCTTTCGTGCAGCATTTCCTCCCAGCTTTGGACACTCATTTCCCTTTTCTTCAGTGCAGAGACTGCTCTTGATGCATTCTTGTTTTCATGACTGAGAGAATGGAGTGTGACTTCAGTCTTCTTCGCATAGTCATGCCGAAATCCCCTTTCCCCTATCCTTGAGGCGCCTGCAGTGTTTTTCAGTTTTGCGTCTGAGCGCTTGTTAAAGAGATCAACCAGATAATGCTCTTGCTTGTGGCAGTTGTCACAGGTCAATGGATGTTTGGAGTTTCCACTTGGTTTTCCAGTACATGGTGGATCAAGACTTTTTATGGTGCCAGCTATCTTTTGTTTTATTCCATGCGTCATGGATGATTTCTCTGTTAAACAGTGAATACACTGCCCTGCCTGGCCTTGTTTCAGAAAGTCTTTGTGTTTTTCAGGGGTGCTTTGCTTTCCACCCACTACCACGATACACAATTTCTATGCCACTGTTCTAAATAACACTGCATGCTTTCCCTTTTCTCTTTCTCTCTCAACAGCAATTTGCATGAAATTCTGCGTATCATCACATCCTCACCACAACTTGTTTGTTTTCGTAAAACCCTAGGCACTGAGTCCCCCTACTGTCACGTTCGTTGATCTTCAATGCCTCAAGGATGGTTCTCTGCTTTGAAGCAGAAGTGTCTTCCTTAGACAGAAAAAGGTCCTCTTTACTAGAGCCAGTAAGGAATAATGCAGCCATCTGGCGTACCTTTGTCTTCTAATTATCAATAGCCTGCTGTGCGACACCATCAAAGTGGTGATGATTACACTGTAAAAACTGACCAGTTATGGTAACTACATTAAAAGGTTATAACCAGTTGCAAAAGGTAATTTTAACCTAAAATAAACTAGTTAAAATCGTAACCTTTATGTTATTGGTTAGATTAACCAATGATCAGCAGTTATTGTGACAGTTATAATTTCGTTAGATCATTGACTGGTCAAAATAACTTTCCATGACAGTCAAAATAACGAAACCAAATGGTTAAACAAATGGGAAAAATGTGCATCTAACCTGAAATCAATTGGTTAAAATCTTTAACTATTTTTTGGTCATGACTAACCAATAATGATCTGTTATTTAGAGCTATGAAGTAGGTTAAACACTGAATGTCAAAACTGACTTTCCCGAGGCTAGGGGATAAAATGAACAGAAAACCACAGAAGGAAATGGATACACAAATGGCGGTTTGAGTTTACAACAACAGATCATAAAAGCCTTGTACCTAGACTGCAAAATAGTCGGTTTTTTTCTCAAAATCAGTAAAGAAATCGGTAAAGCGTGGCGTACGAGTCTTACGCGCGCGAAGCGCGCGTGCCTGACACGCCCGTAAGGCGTGTGAGGCGAGAGAAAAACTCTCCCCAGTCTCACTCTCCGTTTTCAGCCTCGTTCCAGACCTTTTGTTTGACTGCTTTCGCTTACTTGAATACGCAAAATACGGACCGTTTTGCAGTCTACCTTGTACCCAACCTTCAACACAGCCATTTCCCTTACACTTAAGAACACATAATCAGCATTTATTATGGGATTTAGGATAGGTTGAGACTGAATAGCCAAATTAACGTTCCTCAACAGTTAAAATATTTTAAATGACATGCATCCAACTCGCGTCTTGCTTCAATTCAATGACTGGGCTGGTACGTGCGCGAGAGAGGCGAAGCCGCGTGACGCGAGGACGATTTTCTTCTCTGACGTTTCTCTCAACGGACTAGCCGAGAGAAGTAATCGTCATCTAGATGAAATGATTCTTCAACATATCCTGTACAGGTTATGTCATTCAAATCAATGCTGTGCGCTTCGAAAAGCTAACAGATATCCTCGCGTGTTTTCAAAAAATACTTTCGTGTTTTTCGCTGGTCACAAAATTCCAGCGGGTTTCCGGTATTTGTCTTAAGTGACCTAAAGTAACTTTATTTCGTCACGTCACCAACCCTAAATGGCGTTAAATGTTCTCAGTAAATCAAAAATCTTACTCAGTAACCTTTTTATAAGCCTAATCTATTTCATGGTTGGAAACATGTTAGGCGAGTTTACTCGAGAAACAACTAAAGGTTTTCAGAAAATGTTGCATTGTTTCCTGTCAACTGTAATATGTTACTTAACACCTTGACGCTAATCTAGTTAGCTAGCCAATGAGAGACCTGGAATTTCAAAATCAATGCCAAATTCGGCTCTCATAGTTCAGTTTTTTACTTTAACCGCCTTGCGCCAAGTTGAATTCAGTACTCTTGGTTCATTGCTGCGAATAGAAACATTTTATATTTCGCCTGGATAAGGCCCCTCAGTTAAAAGTCAATGGGAGCTCGTTTCTTAGTCGCGGACAGCAATGGAGATCTGGCAAGTAAAAAGGTAATGTGAGTTCGAATTTATGCGAGTCCGCCAAGGCAACGTCTTCAGAATAGATCTCTCACTTGAATTTCATTTCTTCACTGCTTCTACAAAATTCTTAGGTAACGAATACCTTGCAAATCTTTTATTCAAAGGAGGATGATAAGAAGATAATGGCAGAATTTACTTCAGATGACCGCCTGAAATAGATGAACAAAATATCTGCCCCGTCGACTAAAAACAAAAGAACGCAGGCAAAATCTCGAAGACTTGCTTCACCGACCCTCATTGAAACAGCATGACCGGTATGTATTGGTTATTTTAAAACAGAACTCTAAATCATTTTTAAAATTATCTTCATGCAAATAAATAGACGCGTTTTGAGACAACCCCACGCACTTGCGTAGCCCTTTAAAATTTTCGAAATGTTCAGTACAATTGCATAGATTTTCCAGTCTTCGGATGACCATCTTAATTGCAATATTGTACCGCTGTTACAGAGGGCCTACACTTAATTCCATCCGCCAAACTGACGTTGACACATTAATGATTCGTACACAAAGTAGGGTTAGGGTTAGGGTTTGAGACGCGCGTTGCTCACGATGACCACCCACACGCGTGCGTGCGTGTTCCCCACATTAACTTAAAGCACAGGCGTATTGCTGAAAGACTGTAATTTTTCGTGCGTTAACCAGTGAACTTAAAAACGAAATATTTTCGTTTATTTCAGAAATATTACCAAATTTGAACGACTGAGGGAATAAACAACTTTGAATGAAGCTCGGAGAGTACCCATATTTTTATTACAAGCAAGACAAGTCCTGATCCGGCGGATGAGTTACCCTCAACGGGCCACTGCTTAGAATAGGATCTTTTTTTTGCTCTCTAGTAGAAAAATATGGCCTGTAGAACAATGAAGGGCACTGATAGTTTTTAGATCATATGCTCCGCTTAAATCAGTAGCCAAAGCAAGAAAGTTACATGTACAGTAGGTGAGGAATTGACTCTTCATTGGCAAGATCGTACAATTATTATATCATTGAATCTCACGAAATTCTTAATTCACTATGTATTTGACAAAGCATTTTTGGCAGAAAAGGCACTTACCTTAAGAGTTAAGTTTAATCACAGTACTGTATCACTATTGATCCTGGAGTTACTTGAATTTTTTCTGCTTAAGGATGTTTCTGCTTTACAATCATATGTACAAAGTCTTGTTTTGCAGTCTTGTGAGAGACATGCAGTATTCCAGTTTAAATTTGCTATAGTTTAGGAAGCAGAGCTGATTGTTTAATCATTTCTTGTCCTGCTTTAGATACTTGTATTAAGAAATATACGCATTTTTTACTTGCAATTTTGTATGATTATCATTTTTATGAAGTTAGTGGTCAACTATGTTGTTGTTGTTGTTGTTGTTTGTAGAGAACCGTTAACATAACCATTAAAAATGTTGCTGAAGACTGTTATTGTGAGGTTAATGTAATTCATTATTATCAGTTAAAACAACCGTTTTCTTCTAACCCATATGGAATGGTTACAGCTACCACCTCTTGACTATTTTAAATGGGTTATCACAGATTCATAACTAGTACCCAAAAAACTGGTTTACCATGACCACAAAAAATGGTCATTATAACTTATATGTATGGGTCGAAACACATTTATCTTTTTATTTATTATAACGACTAAAAATTTAAAGTTAGTTTAACCAAAAAGTAGAGGTTATGACAAACAATTATTAAACGTTGTGAGAAATGGCGTGGGCTGTGGTAGAAACAACCATTTTTAAGGGTTAATGTAACCCATAAAGAAAAGTTATTTCAACGGGAATAAAAAATGGTTAACCTAAACTATATTTTTTTGGTTACTGTAACCTAATAAAATACGGTTACCTGGAATTCAAACCTTAACCATTTTTTGCGGTCACTATAACTCGTCAGTTTTACAGTGTAACCTTGGACGGTTTATTGCACATGCATCGCTTGAAGCACACAGCTTCGTAATGAGGACATATCGTACATTTGATCGAGACTCTTGTTCTATTCCTTGGGGATTGGCCACATACTGCAGTGAACTGCGGCATTACATCGTTGACAAAGATAATTAAGGTGGATAACTGACATTGCCAGCCTTCTTGCAGACTACATACGTTGGGTGGGAAGGCTACAGTAAGAAAAATTCTCACACAATTACTCAAGTGGCCGATGCCATACGATGAATCTTTGTTTATAAGTAATCTTTCTTCACTGCTTCTTTTTGACGATGGAAATTACAACAACTGCTAGACACACCAAGCTCCTCTGGTCCCAACTCTTTCACTGTAAAGTTGTTCCAGCTTCTTGACTTTAAAAATGCTTTGTTGCAGTAGGATTCCGCTTCAGCAGATTCTGGAACTGATGTTTGGAATTCATCGTCAGGGTCTTGTACACGATCTGCTGAAGCCGATGTTCGGAATTCATCGTCAGGGTCTTGTACAGGATCTGCTGGAGCCAATGTTTGGAATTCATCGTCAGGGTCTTGTACAGGATCTGCTGGAGCTGATGTTTGGAATTCATCGTCAGGGTCTCGCACAGGATCTGAAGGAGCTGATGTTTGGAATTCATCGTCAGGGTCTTGCACAGGATCTGCTGGAGCCGATGTTTGGAATTCATCGTTAGGGTTTTGAACAGGTTCTGCTGGAGCCGACGTTTGGAATTCATCGTTAGGGTCTTGTACAGGATCTGCTGGAGCTGACGTTTGGAATTCATCGTTAGGGTTTTGTACAGGATCTGCTGGAGCCAATGTTTGGAATTCATCGTTAGGGTTTTGTACAGGATCTTCTGGAGCCAATGTTTGGAATTCATCGTTAGGGTCTCGTACAGGATCTACTGGAGCTGAAGTTTGGAATTCATCGTAGGGCTTTGTACAGGTTCTGCTGGAGCTAATGTTTGGAATTCGTCGTTAGGGTCTTGTACAGGCTCTGCTGGAGCTGATGTTTGGAATTTATCGTAGGGCTCTGTACAGGTTCTGCTGGAGCTAATGTTTGGAATTCATCGTTAGGGTCTTGTACAGGTTCTGCTGGAGCCAATGTTTGGAATTCATCGTTTGGGTCTTGTACAGGTTCTGCTGGAGCCAATGTTTGGAATTCATCGTTAGGGTCTTGTACAGGATCTGCTGGAGCTGACGTTTGGAATTCATCGTTAGGGTTTTGTACAGGTTCTGCTGGAGCCAATGTTTGGAATTCATCGTTAGGGTCTTGTACAGGTTCTCCTGGAGCTGACGTTTGGAATCATCGTTAGGGTCTTGTACAGGTTCTGCTGTAGCCGACGCTTGGAATTCATCGTTAGGGTCTTGTACAGGATCTGCTGGAGCTGACGTTTGGAATTTATCGTAGGCTTTTGTATAGGTTCTGCTGGAGCCGACGTTTGGAATTCATCGTTAGGGTCTTGTACAGGATCTGCTGGAGCTGACGTTTGGAATTCATCGTTAGGGTTTTGTACAGGATCTGCTGGAGCCAATGTTTGGAATTCATCGTTAGGGTTTTGTACAGGATCTTCTGGAGCCAATGTTTGGAATTCATCGTTAGGGTCTCGTACAGGATCTACTGGAGCTGAAGTTTGGAATTCATCGTAGGGCTTTGTACAGGTTCTGCTGGAGCTAATGTTTGGAATTCGTCGTTAGGGTCTTGTACAGGCTCTGCTGGAGCTGATGTTTGGAATTTATCGTAGGGCTCTGTACAGGTTCTGCTGGAGCTAATGTTTGGAATTCATCGTTAGGGTCTTGTACAGGTTCTGCTGGAGCCAATGTTTGGAATTCATCGTTAGGGTCTTGTACAGGTTCTGCTGGAGCCAATGTTTGGAATTCATCGTTAGGGTCTTGTACAGGATCTGCTGGAGCTGACGTTTGGAATTCATCGTTAGGGTTTTGTACAGGATCTGCTGGAGCCAATGTTTGGAATTCATCGTTAGGGTTTTGTACAGGATCTTCTGGAGCCAATGTTTGGAATTCATCGTTAGGGTCTCGTACAGGATCTACTGGAGCTGAAGTTTGGAATTCATCGTAGGGCTTTGTACAGGTTCTGCTGGAGCTAATGTTTGGAATTCGTCGTTAGGGTCTTGTACAGGCTCTGCTGGAGCTGATGTTTGGAATTTATCGTAGGGCTCTGTACAGGTTCTGCTGGAGCTAATGTTTGGAATTCATCGTTAGGGTCTTGTACAGGTTCTGCTGGAGCCAATGTTTGGAATTCATCGTTTGGGTCTTGTACAGGTTCTGCTGGAGCCAATGTTTGGAATTCATCGTTAGGGTCTTGTACAGGATCTGCTGGAGCTGACGTTTGGAATTCATCGTTAGGGTTTTGTACAGGATCTGCTGGAGCCAATGTTTGGAATTCATCGTTAGGGTTTTGTACAGGATCTTCTGGAGCCAATGTTTGGAATTCATCGTTAGGGTCTCGTACAGGATCTACTGGAGCTGAAGTTTGGAATTCATCGTAGGGCTTTGTACAGGTTCTGCTGGAGCTAATGTTTGGAATTCGTCGTTAGGGTCTTGTACAGGCTCTGCTGGAGCTGATGTTTGGAATTTATCGTAGGGCTCTGTACAGGTTCTGCTGGAGCTAATGTTTGGAATTCATCGTTAGGGTCTTGTACAGGTTCTGCTGGAGCCAATGTTTGGAATTCATCGTTTGGGTCTTGTACAGGTTCTGCTGGAGCCAATGTTTGGAATTCATCGTTAGGGTTTTGTACAGGATCTGCTGGAGCCAATGTTTGGAATTCATCGTTAGGGTGTTGTACAGGATTTGCTGGAGCCGATGTTTGCAATTCATCGTTAGGGTTTCGTAGAGGATTTTCTGGAGCCGATGTTTGGAATTTATTGTTAGGGTTTCGTAGAGGATCTGCTAGAGCCGATTTTTGCAATTCATCGTTAGCGTTTTGTACATGAACTGCTGGAGCAAATGTTTGGAATTCATCATCAGGGTCTTGTACAGGATCTGCTGGAGCCGACGTTTGGAATTCATCGGTAGGGTCTTGTACAGGATTTGCTGGAGCCGATGTTTGCAATTCATAGTTAGGGTTTCGTAGAGGATCTACTGGAGCCGATGTTTGGAATTCATTGTTAGGGTTTCGTAGAGGATATGCTGGAGCCGATTTTTGCAATTCATCGTTAGCGTTTTGTACAGGATCTGCTGGAGCAAATGTCTGGAATTCATCATCAGGGTCTTGTACAGGATCTGCTGGAGCCGACGTGTGGAATTCATCGTGATTTCCTTAAAGTTAAGCGGACTTTTTCCTAGCAGTGAATGAAAGCCCCAGATAAATTTTTTCATGATTGGAAAGAAGGCCTTTTGTACTTATTAGGAAAGTTAATTTCAAGTCATTTCCGCATAGAAAAACGTTTTCTTGAAAATCTGTTCCGAAAGGAGATTTTACGACAAAGAAATATTAGCGATTTTCAAAAAATTACCGGGAATTCAAAATAACCGTCACAATCCTGTTATTACGCTTAAATCATTTGTCAATACCTCCTACGTACATATATAAATTTAAAAATCCCTAAGTTCTTCCTGCGCTTTTGAGGAGCAAACTTCGTGTACCCTTACTTGTCTCTTTTAGTTTGGTCATTTTATGGCGGTGGCCACTCGTCGCAGTTTTGAGAATTTTCTGGAAGGAAAAAAATATTTCTGCAAAAAAATACACCACATTTTTTGACTCACTATAAGGTATCTCTGGACGAAATATGAGGAAGGTATTTTTCCATCATGTGCTGCGATTTGTCGATTTCACGCGGTCTCCAGAAAAATTCTCTCTTAAGAAGGCACAGAGAACTGGGGACGCCGGGGACTTTTTTAGTTCCTTCATCATGACAAAAAGAACTCTGATATCCTTTTTTTCTTGGTTGGTAAACATTTTGCTATACGTACAATGATCAAGCAAACGTGAGGTTAAGATGGCTGGACTCTGCCTAACGTCTTTTTTTGCGTTTTTATGGACCGCAACGAAGTCGAGGTCAGTCAAATCGCAAAAACAGCAAGGCCAGTCTCCAGCCATCTTGACCGAACAAACTTGGTAAGTAAAGAGTTTATATAATTATCATAATGCTAGAAAGCGAACTTTTTCTTGCAAGACCAACGAGGGAAATCTCGCTCTTGTTTTGTTGCCAATCAGATCGCAAGCTTAATTCGGGTATTCACACAAGACTGAGGGGATTCATCCTGTGTTGTAATAATTACGTCTACTCATCAATCGTTATGTGGCATAAGCATCAATTGTTTTTACCCTCGGTAAGAAAGATTTGCCGATAACCCTATGAAAGGAATGTTAACCCGGCGTCTAATAACAATAATAATAATAATAACTTTATTTCTGTAGCGCTCTTCTCCTATGTTCTAGGCGCTTTACAGTCATGTAAACAACATTATTGATAAATATTTACAAATTTACAACCATATCCTAATTATATTTACAATGGGTAAAAAAAAAGAAAAAATTAAAACTAAAGCAACTATTAAACTATTTTATTCATAATGATAAAAAAAGGGAAAAATTAAAACTAACGCAATATAGACAAATCTATATATAGAAACAATGATCTGTTATTACAAAATTTAGTAAACAAGTACGTCTTAAGTGATCTTTTAAAACTCGGGTCGTGTTGGACTTCCGAATTTCATAGGGTATTAAGTTCCATTCTCTGGGTGCATGAACTGCGAATGCTCTAACTCCGTAGGTCTTGGTATACGATGTAGGTTGCATTAAAAGTTCATTACTAACAGACCTCAATGATCTAGTATGAGAACGATAATGTAGTTTCTGAGCTAAATAGCTAGGCAATGTCCCATTCAGTGATTTATATACGAGGAGCAGAATCTTGAAAATAATACGATATTGAATCGGTAGCCAGTGAAGCTCGCACAAAACAGGAGTGATATGCTGAAAGTTACTCACTTGCAACACAACTCTAGCCGCCGTGTTTTGTACATACCGCAATCTTTGTAACTGATACTTAGGTAGGCGGTATAGTAATGCATTACAATAATCTAGTTTCGATATGACAAATGCATGAACAGCAACTTCTGCTGATTCTTTAGTGAAATACTTCCTAATTCTAGATAGGTTCCTGAGATGATAGAATGATGATCTACAGATAAAACTGGAGGAAACTGGGGAGAGCCCGCCCCGCCAACTTTTCGCGTGCCTTTTTCTTTCGCGTCTTCCCCACTATCTGAGAGCCTGGAACAGGCTAATCTTTTGAGTGATCGCAAGGGGGAACCCGAAGCAGCAGACGGGCAGTTAGATAAAACTAAGCGCGCCGAATAAATTTTAGTTTAAATTACGGAATACGAAATATCTTTACCTTTCTTTGCGTATTGAAATATGTGCCAATTATGCTCTGCTTGCTTATAGCAGTCTACTACGGTCTATCCTAGCAAATACACAATAGGGTTTTCCGATTTAGCGGAAGCTCGAGCCATTTTTCCCCGGGGGGGCTACTTGGGTCAATTTTTGCTGGATATGTGCCGCTGGCCTCTTAGAGCCCCTACCCCATTATAGTCTATTCTGTGGCCAATTATAGACCCCATCTCAGTCGCTTTGGGGCAAGAATGTAATTTTTGCTTTCCCAACTTAGTCACTTTCTATTTATGTATCTACCTTATATTGAATGAAAAACACCAACAGTACAAACATTCTGGTACGTTTGCTAACTGCTAATATGAAAGACTGTCTTACCCCAAAAATCAGAAAATGTGCGACCCCATTCTAGTAACTCTATTGAAAATGCGACCCCATTATAGTCAATCCAGTCGTGAAAATACGACCCCATCCAACGGGACTTCCCAATTAGCCTCTCATAAGGGACTACCCTCCCCGGGCGTTTTTCCGAGATGTGAAATTGATTCAATTATACTGTAAAAGTTCATCTCGATTTTTTTGTTATAGGCAAATCTTTGCATGATGTCATTGTTTATGCAAAATATCTGGCTCGACGTAAAAGGATAAATGAGCACAAACATGCTTAATTAACCTGCGATCAGGCGGTCCTTATATTTTCCCATTTTCTTTGGGAGGCCTGATCGCAGGTTATTTCAGTATTTGCTACGTCAAACGTGAATAGGAATCGTTTTCATTGTCTCATCGAGTACCATTTAAATACGATAATTTATAAAAAGAGAACAAGGAACAACGTTGTACATCTCGTCTCCTACAAATTGGGAAAGACGGCGGGAAGTCTCCAGGCATCGTAGCTCGCAATTTCGTCTAATTGTGGATATCTATTCGACTCTGTGCATTTTGTGGGTTAGGGTGAGGGCTGAAAACAATGGCAAAAGCTCAATAAATTTATACAAACAGCAGAATGTGCAATCATAGCTATTGGTGCAATCCAACTAACCCTCACGCTGAAGCCCTATAAATTCGCGAATAATCGACGAATCCGCTCCAAATTGCCATCGGCTAATCTGCAGGTAACGTGTTCTCCGGCTTCTTGCTCGCTGGCTCCACAAAACCCATCGCAAGTGCAACGTCTTGCTTGAGCAATGTGAGAAGGTCAACTATAAGTTTTTCCTGGTATTCAGCTGCTTTCGTGCAGCATTTCCTCCCAGCTTTGGACACTCATTTCCCTTTTCTTCAGTGCAGAGACTGCTCTTGATGCATTTTTGTTTTCATGACTGAGAGAATGGAGTTTGACTTCAGTCTTCGTTGCATAGTCATGCCGAAATCCCGTTTCCCCTATCCTTGAGGCGCCTGCAGTGTTTTTCAGTTTTGCGTCTGAGCGCTTGTTAAATAGATCAACCAGATAATGCTCTTGCTTGTGGCAGTTGTCACAGGTCAATGGATGTTTGGAGTTTCCACTTGGTTTTCCAGTACATGGTGGATCAAGACTTTTTATGGTGCCAGCTATCTTTTGTTTTATTCCATGCGTCATGGATGATTTCTCTGTTAAACAGTGAATACACTGCCCTGCCTGGCCTTGTTTCAGAAAGTCTTTGTGTTTTTCCGGGGTGCTTTGCTTTCCACCCACTACCACAGGGACCGCGGAGGGGGAGGGGCTGGTAGGGCCGCAGCCCCACCACTTTTTTACGCCCCCACCCCCACTTTTTGCCCTAAAGGACAAATAATTAAATTAAAAAAAAAAAAGACTTGAAACAAGTTTTTTCCGTCCATATTCCGCTATATTCTCTGTATTTTCTTTAATTTCAAAGGCCAGGCATTTTGTGGGATTCCTGTGCTTTAATTTTCGCAGTAATTGTGCCCTTAGGCCGACTTGCCCCTTGATTAAACACCATACCTTGGCCACCCCTTCGCTTCGTTCGACAGCGTGTTTTGTACTTCCAGCTCCTGCAGAGTTTTTTTATCAGTTTTATCAGACGAAATGAAGAGAATTACTAGCTTTTTCAAGCCAAACGAAGGTGAGTAGTTGTTTTGAGTTGATAAAAGTTTTATATTTTTTCTTTCTCCTTTCGAATCAATGAAATATTCGATGGCAAGAAGAATTACATTACTTGAACAGTGAAGGGCCATAGTCAGAAATTTTTCAGATCACGTCAGTGTAGTATTTTCTATACTAAAATTGTAATCCCGTCTTTTCTTGCATTGAATCTGATTTGACCGAGTATGTTGGTCGTTTATTAGAGTTATCTGGGACTTCGTCAAAGTCTGTAAGCTGTGTAGAAAAGACGACAACTACTTGCATTGAAAATGATGAGTTTGAGTTTGACCAGTAAACATACAAATACTATGATTTTATTCCTTTTATTCCTTTTTTCGATTTTCAATATGAAAAAAAATATTTTCAATTGTCAGCCCTCCCACTTTTCACCTTGCTCCGCGGTCCCTGTACCACGATACACAATTTCTATGCCACTGTTCTAAATAACACTGCATGCTTTCCCTTTTCTCTTTCTCTCTCAACAGCAATTTGCATGAAATTCTGCGTATCATCACATCCTCACCACAACTTGTTTGTTTTCGTAAAACCCTAGGCACTGAGTCCCTCTACTGTCACGTTCGTTGATCTTCAATGCCTCAAGGATGGTTCTCTGCTTTGAAGCAGAAGTGTCTTCCTTAGACAGAAAAAGGTCCTCCTTACTAGAGCCAGTAAGGAATAATACAGCCATCTGGCGTACCTTTGTCTTCTGATTATCAATAGCCTGCTGTGCGATACCATCAAAGTGGTGATGATTACACTGTAAAAACTGACCAGTTATGGTAACTAAATTAAAAGGTTATAACCAGTTGTAAAAGGTAATTTTAACCTAAAATAAACTAGTTAAAATCGTAACCTTTATGTTATTGGTTAGATTAACCAATGATCAGCAGTTATTGTGACAGTTATAATTTCGTTAGATCATTGACTGGTCAAAATAACTTTTCATGACAGTCAAAATAACGAAACCAAATGGTTAAACAAATGGTAGAAATGTGCATCTAACCTGAAATCAATTGGTTAAAATCTCTAACTATTTTTTGGTCATGACTAACCAATAATGATCTGTTATTTAGAGCTATGAAGTAGGTTAAACACTGAATGTCAAAACTGACTTTCCCGAGGCTAGGGGTTAAAATGAACAGAAAACCGCAGAAGGAAATGGATACACAAATGGCGGTTTGAGTTTACAACAACAGATCATAAAAGCCTTGTAGCTAGACTGCAAAATAGTCGGTTTTTTTCTCAAAATCAGTAAAGAAATCGGTAAAGCGTGGCGTACGAGTCTTACGCGCGCGAAGCGCGCGTGCCTGACACGCCCGTAGGGCGTGTGAGGCGAGAGAAAAACTCTCCCCAGTCTCACTCTCCGTTTTCAGCCTCGTTCCAGACCTTTTGTTTGACTGCTCTCGCTTACTTGAATACGCAAAATACGGACTGTTTTGCAGTCTACCTTGTACCCAACCTTCGAATCAACACAGCCATTTCCCTTACACTTAAGAAAGAACAAATAATCAGCATTTATAATGGGATTTAGGATAGGTTAAGACTGAATAGCCAAATTAACGTTCCTCAACAGTTAAAATATTTTAAATGACATGCATCCAACTCGCGTCTTGCTTCAATGACTGGGCTGGTACGTGCGCGCGAGAGGCGAAGCCGCGTGACGCGAGGACTATTTTCTTCTCTGACGTTTCCCTCGACGGACTAGCCGAGAGAAGTAATCGTCATCTAGATGAAATGATTCTTCAAGATGTCCTGTACAGGTTATGTCATTCAAATCAATGCTGTGCGCCTCGAAAAGCTAACAGCTATCCTCGCGTGTTTTCAAAAAACACTTTCGTGTTTTTCGCTGGTCACAAATTCCAGCGGGTTTCCGGTATTTGTCTTAAGTGACCTAAAGTAACTCTATTTCGTCACGTCACGAACCCTAAATGGCGTTAAATGTTCTCAGTAAATCAAAAATTTTACTCAGTAACCTTTTTATAAGCCTAATCTATTTCATGGTTGGAAACATGTTAGGCGAGTTTACTCGAGAAACAACTAAAAGGTTTCAGAAAATGTTGCATTGTTTCCTGTCAACTGTAGTATGTTACTTAACACCTTGACGCTAATCTACTTAGCTAGCCAATGAGAGACTTGGAATTTCAAAATCAATGCCCAATTCGACTTTCATAGTTCAGTTTTTTACTTTAACCGCCTTGCGCCAAGTTGAATTCAGTACTCTTGGTTCATTGCTGCGAAAAGAAACATTTTATATTTCGCCTGGATAAGGCCCCTCAGTTAAAAGTCAATGGGAGCTCGTTTCTTAGTCACGGACAGCAATGGAGATGTGGCAAGTAAAAAGGTAATGTGATTTCAAATTTATGCGAGTCCGCCGAGACAACGTCTTCAGAATAGATCTCTCACTTGAATTTCAGTTCTTCACTGCTTCTACAAAATTCTTAGGTAACGAATACCTTGCAAATCTTTTATTCAAAGGAGGATGATAAGAAGATAATGGCAGAATTTACTTCAGATGACCGCCTGAAATAGATAAACAAAATATCTGCCCCGTCGACTAAAGACAAAAGAACACAGGCAAAATCTCGAAGACTTGCTTCACCGACCCTCATTGAAACAGCATGACCGGTATGTATTGGTTATTTTAAAACAGAACTCTAAATCGTTTTTAAAATTATCTTCATGCAAATAAATAGACGCGTTTTGAGACAACCCCACGCACTTGCGTGGCCCTTTAAAGTTTTCGAAATTTTCAGTACAATTGCATAGATTTTCCAGTCTTCGGATGACCATCTTAATTGCAATATTGTACTGCTGTTACAGAGCTATCATACGCTATTACAAAGCTTTTTTTTAAATCTAGCTTTGAGTCGCGCGTTGCTCACGATGACCACGCACACGCGTGCGTGCGTGTTCCCCACATTAACTTAAAGCACAGGCGTATTGCTGAAAGACTGTAATTTTTCGTGCGTTAACCAGTGAACTTAAAAANCCTCAGTTAAAAGTCAATGGGAGCTCGTTTCTTAGTCACGGACAGCAATGGAGATGTGGCAAGTAAAAAGGTAATGTGATTTCAAATTTATGCGAGTCCGCCGAGACAACGTCTTCAGAATAGATCTCTCACTTGAATTTCAGTTCTTCACTGCTTCTACAAAATTCTTAGGTAACGAATACCTTGCAAATCTTTTATTCAAAGGAGGATGATAAGAAGATAATGGCAGAATTTACTTCAGATGACCGCCTGAAATAGATAAACAAAATATCTGCCCCGTCGACTAAAGACAAAAGAACACAGGCAAAATCTCGAAGACTTGCTTCACCGACCCTCATTGAAACAGCATGACCGGTATGTATTGGTTATTTTAAAACAGAACTCTAAATCGTTTTTAAAATTATCTTCATGCAAATAAATAGACGCGTTTTGAGACAACCCCACGCACTTGCGTGGCCCTTTAAAGTTTTCGAAATTTTCAGTACAATTGCATAGATTTTCCAGTCTTCGGATGACCATCTTAATTGCAATATTGTACTGCTGTTACAGAGCTATCATACGCTATTACAAAGCTTTTTTTTAAATCTAGCTTTGAGTCGCGCGTTGCTCACGATGACCACGCACACGCGTGCGTGCGTGTTCCCCACATTAACTTAAAGCACAGGCGTATTGCTGAAAGACTGTAATTTTTCGTGCGTTAACCAGTGAACTTAAAAACGAAATATTTTCGTTTATTTCAGAAATATTACCAAATTTGAATGACTGAGGGAATAAACAACTTTGAATGAAGCTCGGCGAGTACCCATATTTTTATTACAAACAAGACAAGTCCTGATCCGGCGGATGAGTTACCCTCAACGGGCCACTGCTTAGAATAGGATCTTTTTTTGCTCTCTAGTAGAAAAATATGGCTTGTAGAACAATGAAGGGCACTGATAGTTTTTAGTTCTTATGCTCCGCTTAAATCAGTAGCCAAAGAAAGAAAGTTACATGTACAGTAGGTGAGGAGTTGACTCTTCATTGGCCAGATCGTACAATTATTATATCATTGAATCTCACGAAATTCTTAATTCACTATGTATTTGACAAAGCATTTTTGGCAGAAAAGGCACTTACCTTAAGAGTTAAGCTTAATCACAGTACTGTATCACTATTGATCCTGGAGTTACTTGAATTTTTTCTGCTTAAGGATGTTTCTGCTTTACAATCATATGTACAAAGTCTTGTTTTGCAGTCTTGTGAGAGACATGCAGTATTCCAGTTTAAATTTGCTATAGTTTAGGAAGCAGAGCTGATGGTTTAATCATTTCTTGTCCTGCTTTAAATACTTGTATTAAGAAATATACGCATTTTTTACTTGCAATGTTGTATGATTATCATTTCTATGAAGTTAGTGGTCAACTATGTTGTTGTTGTTTGTAGAGAACCGTTAACATAACCATTAAAAATGTTGCTGAAGACTATTATTGTGAGGTTAATGTAATTCATTATTATCAGTTTAAACAACCGTTTTCTTCTAACCCATATGGAATGGTTACAGCTACCACCTCTTGACTATTTTAAATGGGTTACCACAGATTCATGACTAGTACCCAAAAAACTGGTTTACCATGACCACAAAAAATGGTTATTATAACTTATCTGTATGGGTCGAAACACATTTATCTTTTTATTTATTATAACGACTAAAAATTTAAAGTTAGTTTAACCAAAAAGTAGAGGTTATGACAAACAATTATTAAACGTTGTGAGAAGTGGCGTGGGCTGTGGTAGAAACAACCAGTTTTAAGGGTTAATGTAACCCATAAAGAAAAGTTATTTCAACGGGAATAAAAAATGGTTAACCTGAACTATATTTTTTTGGTTACTGTAACCTAATAAAATACGGTTACCTGGAATTCAAACCTTAACCATTTTTTGAAATGACTATAACTGGTCAGTTTTTACAGTTTAACCTTGGACAGTTTATTGAACATGCATCGCTTGAAGCACACAGCTTCGTAATGAGGGCATATCGTACATTTGATCGAGACTCTTGTTCTATTCCTTGGGGATTGGCCACATACTGCAGTGAACTGCGGCATTACATCGTTGACAAAGGTAATTAAGGTGGATAACTGACATTGGCAGCCTTCTTGCAGGCTACGTTGGGTGGGAAGGCTAGAGTAAGAAAAATTCTCACCCAATTACTCAAGTGGCCGATGCCATACGATGAATCTTTGTTTATAAGTAATCTTTCTTCACTGCTTCTTTTTGACGATGGAAATTACAACAACTGCTCTAGATACTCCTTAAAGCTAGACACACCAAGCTCCTCTGGTCCCAACTCTTTCACTGTAAAGTTGTTCCAGCTTCTTGATTTTAAAAATGCTTTTGTTGCAGTAGGATTCCGCTTCAGCAGATTCTGGAACTGATGTTTGGAATTCATCGTCAGGGTCTTGTACACGATCTGCTGGAGCCGATGTTCGGAATTCATCGTCAGGGTCTTGTACAGGATCTGCTGGAGCCGATGTTAGGAATTCATCGTCAGGGTCTTGTACAGGATCTGCTGGAGCTGATGTTTGGAATTCATCGTCAGGGTGTTGTACAGGATCTGCTGGAGCTGATGTTTGGAATTCATCGTCAGGGTCTCGCACAGGATCTGAAGGAGCTGATGTTTGGAATTCATCGTCAGGGTCGTCTCGCACAGG
>CALNXI010001358.1:54249-84734 GCA_942486025.1 Porites evermanni | reverse complement strand
TTACGGGTTTTTCCAGTTTTGGCTGGTGCCTGCGTTTTGAATTCATCGTTAGGGGCTTGTACAGGTTCTGCTGGATCTTACGTTTGGAATTCATCGTAGGGTTTTTTACAGGTTCTTCTGGAGCCTTTGTTTGGAATTCCTCGTTAGGGTCTTGTACAGGTTCTACTGGAGCCAATGTTTGGAATTCATCGTTAGGGTTTTGTACAGGATCTGCTGGAGCCAATGTTTGGAATTCATCGTTAGGGTCTTGTACAGGTTCTGCTGGAGCCAATGTTTGGAATTCATCGTTAGGGTTTTGTACGGGATCTGCTGGAGCCAATGTTTGGAATTCACCGTTAGGGTCTTGTACAGGATTTGCTGGAGCCGATGTTTGCAATTCATCGTTAGGCTTTCGTAGAGGATCTACTGGAGCCGATGTTTGGAATTCATTGTTAGGGTTTCGTAGAGGATCTGATGGAGCCGATTTTTGCAATTCATCGTTTTTAGTTCCTTCATCATGACAAAAAGAACTCTGATATCCTTTTTTTCTTGGTTGGTAAACATTTTTCTATACGTACAATGATCAAGCAAGCGTGAGGTCCAGATGGCTGGACTCTGCCTAACGTCCTTTTTTGCGTTTTTATGAACCGCGACAAAGTCGAGGTCAGTCAAATCGCAAAAAAGGCAAGGCCAGTCTCCAGCCATCTTGACTGAACAAACTTGGTAAGTAAAGAGTTTATATAATTATCATAATGCCAGAAAGCGAACTTTTTCTTGCAAGACCAACGAGGGAAATCTCGCTCTTGTTTTGTGGCCAATCAGATCGCAAGGTTAATTCGGGTATTCACACAAGACTGAGGGGATTCATCCTGTGTTGTAATGATTACGTCTACTCATCAATCGTTATGTGGCATAAGCATCAATTGTTTTTACCCTCGGTAAGAAAGATTTGCCGATAACCCTATGAAAGGAACGTTAACCCGGCGTCGAATAACAATAATAATAATAATAATAATAATAATAATAATAATAATAATAATAACTTTATTTCTGTAGCGCTCTTCTCCTATGTTCTAGGCGCTTTACAGTCATGTAAACAACATTATTGATAAATATTTACAAATTTACAACCATACCCTAATTATATTTACAATGGGTAAAAAAAAAAGAAAAAAATTAAAACTAAAGCAACTATTAAACTATTTTATTCATAATGATTAAAAAAGGGAAAAATTAAAACTAACGCAATATAGACAAATCTATATATAGAAACAATGATTTGTTATTACAGAATTTATTAAACAAGTACGTCTTAAGTGATCTTTTAAAACTCGGGTCGTGTTGGACTTCCGAATTTCATAGGGTATTAAGTTCCATTCTCTGGGTGCATGAACTACGAATGCTCTAACTCCGTAGGTCTTGGTATACGATGTAGGTTGCATTAAAAGTTCATTACTAACAGACCTCAATGATAGTATGAGAACGATAATGTAGTTTCTGAGCTAAATAGCTAGGCAATGTCCCATTCAGTGATTTATATACGAGGAGCAGAATCTTTAAAATAATACGATATTGAATTGGTAGCCAGTGAAGCTCGCACAAAACAGGAGTGATATGCTGAAAGTTACTCACTTGCAACACAACTCTAGCCGCCGTGTTTTGTACATACCGCAATCTTTGTAACTGATACTTAGGTAGGCCGTATAGTAATGCATTACAATAATCTAGTTTCGATATGACAAATGCATGAACAGCAACTTCTGCTGATTCTTTAGTGAAATACTTCCTAATTCTAGATAGGTTCCTGAGATGATAGAATGATGATCTACAGATGCTAGACACATGTGCATGAAAAGACATGTGCTCATCAAAGATAACACCAAGACTCCTAGCCGACTGAGAGGCAGCCACGCTCTCATCACCAACACATGCATAAGGACTGAAAGGATGGAGAGGGACGACACTTTGAGTGTATGAGCATGACCTCCGTCTTGTCGTGGTTTAGCTTCAATTCGTTGAGATCCATCCAGCGACATATTGCAGAAATGCAGTTCTCGACCCTCGATTTAGTAGCGTCCACATCCACCGATTTGAATGCAAAGTATAACTGAGTATCGTCGGCGTATAGATGATAATCCAAGCCATAAGATCTTATCACTTAGCTTTAGCAAGTGGCGCAGTATACAGAAGGTAGAGTACAGGTCCCAGAACTGAACCTTGGAGAACATCCACGGGAAGATCTCGTACCGTAGAATTCGCCTCATTGATGTTAACAAACAGAGTTCTTTGAGAAAGATAAGAATCGAACCATTGCAGTACAGTTCCTCTGATGCCAAATGATTTCTGCAGTCGTGCCAGCAACAAGGAATGGTTAACGGTATCAAATGCTGCCGACAGATCCAATAAAACAAGGAAAACATTCTCGCCCTTATTCAATGACAGCATAATACCATTTGTAACAGTGAGAAGTGCAGTCTCGGTGCTGTGAAATATCTTGTACGCTGATTGAAGAGGCTCGTGTAGATCATTATCGCCAAGATAGCTATTTAATTGCACAAACACAGTTTTCTCTATGAATTTAGACAGGAACTTTAAATTTGATACAGGGCGAAAATTACTAAACTGCTCAAAGTCTGCATTTAATTTCTTAAGAATAGGTGGTAGCAGCGCGACCTTAAGTTCCTTGGCCAGCAATCCAGATGACAATGACAAATTGATCACCCTTCTAAATATAGGGACAAGACTAGAATAACATTTCCGCATCGTATTCGCTGGAAGTGGATCCAGTGCGCATGTCTTAATAGTTGAACCCCTTATCAACCCTAAGACATCTTCATCTGTTACCATTGTGAACTCGCTAAAGCATGACGTACACTCAAAATCCTCCATAGTGTTCTCCCCCAGCTGCTCCTTTCTAACCAGCAACTCATCACGAATTCGCACAATCTTGGCACTAAAGAAATCAGTAAAGGCATTTGCGAGTTCTTGGTCACTGTTCGCAGACGGATATCTTTTGTCTATACTCCTTTGCAGTAATTTATCAACTGTGCGAAAAAGTAATTTACTATCATGGGCATTTTGAATAACTGCTGAAAGATGCTGTTCTTTCGCCTTATAGAGCATATCATTTACAACATTGCACTGTTCCAAGTAATTTACCCTGTCAATTTCAAAACCATTCGAACGCCATTTACGTTCGAACCTTCCCCTTTTCCTCTTCTGAATAGCGATCTCCTCAATATATACTAAGGAGCATTAGGTCGAATGACAATAGTGCGAGTTCTTTTAGGTGCCAACTTGTCCAAAGCCTTGCATAACACCTCATCATACTCCTTCGCCAATGACTCAATACTTTGCGAGATACACCCGTCTGACAAACCAGACGATCCAATCATCTCATTGAAAGCATCAAAATCAAATCACTTTAATTTACGACAGACAACATTCCTCCTCTCATTTAATGGTTTCCGTAAATTCAAATTAAAGCAAACAGCCTTATGATCCGAGATAAACTGTTCCATGACTGTAACATTCTTTAGGCCTAAGGCGCTCTCACTCTCATTCCTTTTAATGACCAAGTCCAATATATGACCTCGTTTATGGGTGGGTACACACACATGTTGCTTTAAATTGAACAAATCCAGTAACTCTCCAAATCGTGTCGCGTCCCAATCGGCCTTTTCGTCCATATGGAAGTTAAAATCCCCGTATATCAAAGGCTCTTCTGGGCATATTACAGTCTATTGCAATAGACTAGAAAATTCCTCTAGAAAGATTCCAAGTGACGCACCCCTCGGGGGACGGTAGACAACGATTGCTCTCAAACTCTTACGAGCAACAAAAGTGACATCAATGCATTCAAACGCTGTAAAAGAATGCTCAAATAACCTTGTTTTAGAGCCAATACCTTGCTTGTAAAGAAGGCCCACGCCTCCGCCTCTCCCTGCCGACCGTGGGGAGTACAGGAGACGATAACCATTCGGACAAAGCTCTCCAATAGTCACTTCACTACCTTCCACATGCAGCCATGTTTCTGTAATCCCCAACAAATCCATCTTATAATCCACAACAAAGTCTTTAACAATAACAAATGTCTTGCATTTGTTTTCTTTCTTTTTTTCTCCTCCAACAGGTTAGCTGAAATTTATAAAGTTTTACCCCCTCGACTGGCCATTGCAAATGACTTCTACACCGGTCTACTGATTAAAGGTTAAAAATTCTGTACAGAATTCCAGTTAATGAAAAAATAATTCTTTTACTATAGGTTCTGCCCTGTCTGAATAAAAATTTCTAACTAGCGTTTTATTTATCAATATCAGGACGGTCACATCACCACCTTGATATCACTGATTTACCACGCCGTTTCATTCAGGGCGGGAACGTTTGGTGGCAATAGTTATTTGGTGTTCTTTTTAACAAGCCTCATAGAGTTTCCCTCTAACTGGACGTGCATAGTGCTATGCCGTACGTATGAACGTAAGCATGATACTCAAACTTTCAAATTTAAACATATCTTAACCCTCGGACGTACAGGAGTGGGGGTGGGGGGAGGGGGGGGGGGCTGTTACTTCTTCCCTCCGAGGACTCTTTGAGTTTTTCCCTAGACGATAAGACATCAACACCTGACGTTTTTAGTAGCAGTTCGTTTATCCCTCGGGCGAATTTTAAGAAAAGTCTAGTGATGGTCACTTTCTATGGTTACGAGATACGACGTCTGGTACGAGCAGGCGGTCAAGCCATTTTTCAGTAAAAATGCATGTTTTATCAACTTCTTTCAACAATTAAGGTAAAGCTTGTGGACAAAATGATGCTAAGTGCTTATTTATGTGTTATTTCACATGTCAAGCACATAAAATTAGCATTTATGCCGGTTTTAACCTAATTTCTAATTCTTTGTAAAATCCAAGATGGCGACCATTTTTTGGTGACGTCACAGACCTCCAGCAGCGCCACCACCAATAAAATACACCTCATCTTTTTTGAGAAGGAAAGGCTTACCACGAAGGCAAATCGTTTCGAAATACTGCAACATATAAAATACTCTGGGGAGGGGTTCCATCCAACACCCCCCTCCCCCTTGTACCAGGGTTAATCTCCTTCTCTACGAAACTGGCAATTACTGTTGAAATCATTTATACATTCAAATTTGCTGTACGCACATTCCACTGATCAAACTGTTCTCCTTCATTTCCAAGGAATATCGGTATAGGAGTATCATCCGCCTTTTCACGAGTTGGATCAATGTCAGTCACCGTATGTCGTTTGGCTGGCACGTTAACTAGTTGTTAGCCTGGTAGCGAGCTCTCCATTTGCGGTCAGGGTAAAAGGCGGAATGAGTTTGCGGAATGGCTTGTGGCATGGCTTGCGGAATGACATAATTTTGTGGAATTTAATATATGCAGAATAACCCAAAGAAATAAATTAAACTGAAAAGTGCGTCCTTTTATGGCGCCAATCAATTTGCGAACGCAGCCGCTGTTTTAATGGTGACATACGATGACAGCAGGCAGTCAAAAAGCCGCGAAGGCTCATTGTCGATTAGCCTTTTCCGCACAGCCACAAAGATTCTTCTTGCCTTTATTAGTCGGGCTGCATAGCAGCATCGATACTACAGCACGAAAGT
This sequence comes from Porites evermanni, assembly GCA_942486025.1. Classification (NCBI taxonomy): domain Eukaryota; kingdom Metazoa; phylum Cnidaria; class Anthozoa; order Scleractinia; family Poritidae; genus Porites; species Porites evermanni. The sequence goes on along the minus strand of CALNXI010001358.1, from coordinate 79,132 downwards.
CGGCCATTGAAGAAAAAGTGTTTTGGAAGGTCACGCTCCCTTCTACTTAATTAATTTTTTCTGCAAAAGATGTTTGCACGATTAACTTAACAGTTTCCTTTTACCTATATTTGTATTTGCAACCGCGTGAGAAGTTTTTTTTTTTTCAGACGGTGGGTTACGTGATCGTAACATAATATTCAGAGATGAAGACGGATCTTGTATTTTGTTTCCTTAGCTGCTTGGTTAAGTTTCCGGCACGCGAAGCTAACAGCTGGCGGAAAAGGGCGAGTTCGAATCCTGGCAACTGAGTGTGTGTCTTTTTTTCTTTTTTTTTCCCCTTCCTACCGTTTCAGCATTTTTTCACGATCAAACGCACACACTCACACAAACAAGGAAGATGCGAAGGCAAGCGGAAAGGCCGAAAGGAGACAGAGAGCAGTTCGCTCCACTCGAGTTCTGGATTACAGATTAATGTCTGACTCGGGGCGTTCATTTAGTCTCAAATATGATCTGATCCGTCCACCGTCATTAATTAATACATATATTTTTTCAGGTTCGTTTTCATGTTCAGTTTGCTTTCGTCTGTTCCGTCTTGTGCTTTCTGTTACCAGAGACGAGAGACGCCTCAACATTGGAGAATATATAGATTCCTTCAACAGCAGCACCACAGTCGAAATGGCAGATCGAGAAGGAAAAAGTTCGTTATGAAGCAAGCAAAGAGAAGGACGAATTGAGAAACAGAATTGTTGCTGAGGGAGAAGGAGAGCAAAGCTGTTTAATTTTTTATATGTATTAACTATTTATCATATTGGATCTTTAAAGTCAAAATAAAAAAAGGGAGGTACCGTTATTCTTTTATGAGCTGTGAGGGTTCAAACATACCCCCTTTATGATTTGAATACCCCCTTTATGGCAATTTCTATCACTTCGATGCAGTTTGCTACTTTGAGAAATTGAATTTATTAAAAATAAGGATTGTCGATAACATTGAGAATATCATTGATTGTTGAAAATAAGGGTATACAAATTGGGAGTTGGAAACCCTTTCAGTAATCTTTTCGGGTAAAAAAAAATTATTTCAAGAAGGCGTCAGTCCAAATTCGTTCCCATGGTTACCAAAATTGACATTAAAAACAAAATGGGTGTTAGGTCTGTTCTTTTCTTTTATATTTCTTTTTCTTAAAAAGACAATTAGCCATTCTTCCTGTGTAGGAAGCCTATTGTGATTTTTGGTAGAGTTAAACAATATATACTTTTAAGTATATTAAAAAAACCATGGCCACGAATTTGGACTGATGCCTTATTGAAGATTTTTTTTTTGTTACAAAAAGATAACTGAAAGGGTTTCCAACTCCCAATTTTATACCCTTATTTTCTACAATCAATGATATTCTCATTGTTATCGACAATCCTTATTTTTAATAAAGTCCATTTTTCAAAGTAGCGTCCTTCGACAGTATAACTTGGATTCTGGATTCCAGTGGTTTTTGGGACTCCAAAGCTCCTTGAGCTGTATTAATGCAGATCCCAAAGCTGAGAATTTCGCATTCTATATGCAAATGTTTTCGATTTCACTTGGGACGACTGTAATACTCAGGAGAAATTGGGAACAATGGTCATGTAAAACCCCAAAACTGATTTGTTTTCTAAGGCCAATGAACATAGACTCGGCTTCCTGAGAGCTTCGTGGCTACTATTTTCATATCAAAGACTCTGCACTTTAATTTTTCCTCGTTTTGAAAAAGTGGCTTGGGCAAAACGGAAACCTCATGGCCCATTATTAGTTGCATCATAGTTACGTTTTTCCCTGTTCTATTTAGAAGGAAGCCCAAACAAAATCGTAGTGACATTAAACCCCGGTTATAGATGTTATTCATAACGTCGATGGAAGCAACAACAACAGGCATTACCAGGGAACTAGAGTGTTTCGTATTGGACTTGGGAAATATTTAAACCGAAAAGACCGCAGAGTAATTATTCTCTGTTTTCGGAGAAGGATCATAATTATGGCCGTCTCAGATTTACTTGTTATGATATTATTCTGAACCCCAGCGGTTGCTTTCATGTTTTGAAAGAACACCTTATAATTGGGCTTGATGATTATGAGTTCTTGTTTTTCCTTGTCTTTTTCTTTGTCCTTTTTTACTACGAGCGCGAGCTCAGCGATTCCCACAAATTAAAAGTTTTTTCTTGACTTCCTCCACCTGAAATTTAAGCTTCACAGTTCTTCGGATGGTTAGCAGATCCAAAAGTACATTGTGAAAATTGCTTGTTTAATCGGCAGAGTTTTAGTGAAAGGGGAAGTTTGAGGGTAGATTTTTTTTCTGCAGGCCAACAATAGGGAAGATTTTTTTCTGCAGGCTACCAATTAAATCCGATCTGATGTACTGGCCGTAACAGTCAGTCCGCGGCGCCCTGCTTGGTTATGGTTGCTGTCGTAGTTAAGTGCGCAGCCGGAGTTTGTCCCAAGCCTTAGAGAAAATCCTCAAGACGGCATTCGACTGTTCAACAGTACAACCGTGAATAAATATATTCAAAGCCGTGAAAACAAACAAAGTTTAATAAATCAGTTCATTAAGAAGGGTCCCCAGAAGCGTTATTCAATACCTATCGCCTCCAAAATATTCCCTCAACCCCGCACGCTTACTGAGGCTCGACGGTAATTTTTTAAATCTCGACCCTGCACACACCGCACTAGAAGCCGAATCCTGACCGTACCCGGCAAATAGTCAGGTCGATCAAGCGTAATAAAAAATAAATGATCATAAAATATCGCCACGTTGTAGGATTGAGGAAAATGTGGTTAAATTGAGTTAAGTCAGAAGAAAATTCTTTTTTACACATTTAAGAAAATATAGCACACTTTCATTACCCTGGATATCATTTCTAAACAAGTAGTCCCGACCCACGTCTTGAATCTCGCTTCTCTTTTCTACTAAAATTCCCACTCCCGACCTTCAAAGAAGACAGATAACCAACTTGGACACTCACTGAGGTAACCGGTTTGTCTCTGTGACTTTTTTGGTGGAGATCTTCCGTCAGTAGCTCTATTTGCTAGCAAGAACTCACAGGTAACAAATGCTCTAGACATACGTACCCAACTTCGCAGGCTATTCGTCAGAGAATTAAAAAGCGGAAAAAGATTAGAAAACAAAAAGCCTGCTTTTAGTTAGACTTTCTTATATTTTTTCGTTCTCGTGCATTCCACTTGAAGTCCTAGTCGCCAAGTCTGCGACAAGACCAGCATTTATGATCCTGGGCTTAAAGATAGACAATTATACCAGTGAGGGGTGAATAGCTTTCTACATCACTGTTCCCATTACAAATCAAACGTGCCACAAGTTTCCAACGGATATCGTCCAGAAGATTGTTGTTCCACCTGACCGCTATAAATTCTATTGTCTTTTAAGGACACAAAAGCGTTTATCTTGCTTTTCTAGTCTTTTCATCTTTTGTTTTGAAATTGTTTTGATTCAGTGCGATTTTTAAATCGCCGGAAGTGATGTTCGACAAGGAATCTAAGGCATGTGGATAAAAATGTAATTCATGAAACGAATGAAATGTGACGCAGTCGAAGACTAATAACAACATTGATTCATTTATTCAAGTTGAATGAATTTCGTATTTACTCAAAGTTCTGTTGTTGACATTCAGCGTAATGTAGTGAAAATTTCGCGGCAAAATAATAACACACTACGAACACAGCACTTTGTCAGGTCACGAACCTCTTGGCCAATCAGTTTACTTTATTTTTGTCACGTGGGTTTGCAAGAGCTGTGGTCGTTGTGATATGGTTGGAAATGGCGTCGGAAAATTTGTGGCAGCGCGGTTTTGACGAATGGGGCAAACGCCGGAACCTTCTGGAATAATTTCGCGTTACGAGTTATCGATGATGAAACAAGAAAGGTAGGTTTATTAATTGGGTAAGATTTGGGCTATTTAGGATAAATATCCTTACTCTTAAGTCTGCATTCTGCACAGATGAAGTTGCGAATACATCTCGCCAAACTGTGGTACACAAACGTATCCAAGTGGTCAGGCTAATTGCGGGTTTTTAAGTTTTCAGCGCAGATATTAGATATCTATGGAAGATTTCGAGAAATCTGTAAAAGATGAATATTACTTTTGTTTATTGCTGCACCGAATGTTTTGCTTGATTGCATGAGATGTGCTCCTGATTTCCTTCACGCAAAACTCCTAGTTTCCGGACCAAACCTTACGGAAAGTTCGTCTTTCATAACACGCTGGAAGGCGATAGCACCGGTAGAAGAACTTTTCCTGCAACTTTTAACTCATTCGTCAGATTATCTTTCCTGTCTATATAACGAATAACTTAATTCTTCAAATTCTATTGTAATTTGTAGGAGCAATGCATCTATTTTGGCTCGAATTGAATAGCTGATTCAGGCAATTCAAATTGGAAGGTCAAATTATTTATTTGATCGCGTGTGATTCATTCATCAAGGCGGTCGATTCGGTTAATAAAAATTTTTAAAGAGTGATATTGGCGTGTTTTCTTTCAAACCAAAATTAAATGTTGGCTTATATCAATGATGAGATTCCTTTAAGATTTCTATAACTTTTGATTCAAAATTCTTTCGATAAAAGCGTATTGTTCAGTTTGATTAAGGAATTTTCCCCAGGAAACTGCTTCAGTTTACTTATTGTTATTTTTTTCTAGAATGCGGACTAAAGCTGACCCTAAGTTCGTTAAGTACGATTGTCGTCTTTGCGGCTTTAAACACGTTATATTGAGGAAGAAGTGTGGCTTTGAAAGCGTAAAATACCACTTATTTTAGTACTACTCAGTCAATACCAACACTGTAAATATTTTCAGGATAATCCATAAGGCAATGCCATTCATTTAGGCCACTGAATTGTTTGATCAGTCGAATTACGACCATTTCGGAGATACAAGTGTATATATATCACAGATATATGTTTAAAATTAATAGTCTGTTACAACCTGCTTACTATATCTTTTCGAGCTCAAGTGCACAAATTCATTCTGACGAGTATATAAATTGTACAGTTCAGTCACTTTCAGGTAAGCTCAACGAAGTTATTTTTTAATTTGCTGGTTAGATAAATTTAGTTTAAGTAGTTGATTACAAGAGCAAATTATCTGAATTGTGTAGTGGCCATGTGCAACAAAATGATCATGATAAAAGAAATCATGTCCCTGATACATTTAGTTCACCAAAGTAATATTGGTTTTTATTCAATACTGCACCTGTACAGATCTGCTGTCTTGTTTTTCACTTCCTTTAATAAACGAGTGATTAATTTCTTGAACCCCAAAGTGAATGGAACTAAAACTGGCTTCTTGTCCCTTATATTAAAATACTGTAGCTTTTACAGTATGTTACATGATGTTCTTCTTGAGTTTTTGAACTTTCTGAACATTTGAAGCAACACCAACCAAACTGAACACAGAAATTTCCATGTTTCCTGCCCATACTTGATACCTGTTTGTAATGTGTTAGGATCAATATATGCCCCTCATGTCGTTACATTATTGTGCATGTTGTAACTGAGTGTTCTTGTTGCTTTCTTCTAACCCATTGGACTGTATGTACATAATTATCGTGGACCATGGGCGAGTGCCTCTTTGAGCACTTGGCAGGCATTTTGTTTCTTTATTGGCATTTATTCAACAACTGATCACTTTGATTGAGTGCACTAGTATTGGTACATTGTTGTGTTTCATTGATTGACAATAATTTACTGTAGGTCCTTTTTCTTCAATAGTGTTCAATAAAAGTTTTTACATACTTTGTTTCTGTCAAGCAGGCTGGAAAAGTTCCTCTTTGTATGTGATAAAAAATGATGTCCCTATAGATGTAAAAAGAGCCGTTTATGAGTATTGTCCTTACCCCCTCACAAAGGTTTACAATAATTAATTAATAATTTACAATAATTATTAGTTAACCAAAATATAGTTTGGGTTATTGTTTCATTGACTTTTTAACTAAGGACAAAGTTGGTATTTGTAAAATTATTTTCTGTGATTTTACCAGATCCAATTATGTCTTTTGCATTCAATTCAGAACAAGTGCTATATAGTGGAACCTGGTTAATATGGACACCAAGGGGACATGCCATAGTGTCCCTATTATCCTGGCCCCAGTTGTTCAAACGTCAGATAGCGCTATCGACCGGATAAATCACTATCCAGCGGATAGCGTAATTGATTTCTGTAATACTTATCCGCTGTATAGTGATTTATCCGGTGGATAGCGCTATCCAACGTTTGAACAACCGGGGCCTGGTGTCTGTACTAAGCAGGTTATTTTAGAGAAAATCATATTTTCTCTAAAAACAACCCGCTTATATCAGACATCAGTCTTTTCAGTTTTGGGACTAAGGAAACTTTCAGTATTATATACAGGTGTCTGTAGTGTCCGTGAAGCGGGCTTCCACTGTATCTCTATAGTTACAATGTAACACACTTGTCATCAGTAAAGATAATTGTAGGTTTATTATTTTTGATCTCATAACAAGGCCTCAAATGTTCAGTTTATACATTGCTTACAGCTATTTAATGTATGTGTTACAGTTAAATTTAATTTCAGGTTGATTTTGACTTAACTTAGGTTGATTCTCAATTTCATTTGTCTCCAAGCCCTAAGAGACAAAGGAAATCGAGAATCAAGCCAGGTGAAAAACATTTTAACCTGAAATCAGATTTGACCTGTCACATTATATAGTTATGTTAAATGCTAAAGCCATCCATAAAAGTCCATGTCTTGTTTCAACGTTTAAACCTCATTGTCTTAATAATTTTCTTTACAGAGCTAATCACTTGACGGTGTCAAAGCAAGTAGTGTGATTGTATGTGATGAATAGGAAATTATAAAGGTTAAAACGATGCGAACAAGTGATCTTATAATGAAGGACAATCCTGTAGTGCAGTATAATGGTGGTAATGATGACGAAGAAGAGGAAGGCACCGTGGAGGTGCTTGTTTCTATACCAGACGGAAGAGTCAAGGTAAAAGTAGCTGATGAAGAAAAAAAAGCAGACATGTACTAAACTCTCGAAGCAATGAAACTGGTTCACTCCCCAAATGTTCAGTAGTTACAGACGGTGCTATCCACCCAGGCATACATGTACATGTAGTTGTTCAAAAGATGGATAACGCTATCCATTTGATAAATCTCTTTCCACAATAGGTTTCCCCAATACGTATCTGCTGGATAGTAATGGTGGATAGTGCTATCTAAAATTTGAAATGACTGAGGTGCTGGGTCACCCTCAGATTGTTTGTTCCAGTGGCACCTATCTAACCCTGGTTATTAGTACCTGTGAAGCAGCGCCGATATCTTAGTTCTGGGCCCCCAACAAATTACTGGAAACGTGTTTTGAGTTTCCCTTCAATTGGATTGGCAAAACAACTACAGTGACACCTCTATTAGCTGGCTATACCAATCATGTGGATTGTACAGTTGTTTACATGTACCAAGTGCAAATTGTTCTTGCACAAGTCATCTACACTGTATGATAATATTGATTATTCTGATGATTACAGTGAAGCTTATTTTGCAGATGATGAATTCCCCAAGAGGACTTGCTTTAAAAATAATGTAAATGTTTTGTTTGTCTTGTCTTCTCGGTGTCTTATTTCAGTTTATTTATTGTGTCAAATTTTTAGAAATTGTATCATTTTGATAAACATGACAAAGTTTGGACTGCTAAACTGCTTGTGATTAGTGAGTTAATGAAGGTAAGAAGATGTAGCCTTATTGATGGTATTATTTTATAAAATGTCTTTATGTCTAGTTAGTACAGTACAGTAATTAAAATGAAATGAACTGCATGCAATGGAACATGGTGCTCTTTTTTACTTGTTACTGTTACAGCCAAATCTGGTTTGGCAGACACCAACACCAACACTTGCTACACTATATCTGAGACATCCTGCTAAGATAAACAACAGCTAAAATCACTGGCATTTGACTGAAACCATTTCCTGCCAATGGGACTTCATTAATAAAGGACTTACTGTACGGAACCTTTTTTTTTTGGTTTCAACATCACAGTTTTAATGTGTACATTAACATGTATCTTGGAGTTTGTTTTTTTTTTTATTTCCCATAAATTTTTTTCTTGTTCCTGGGTATGGTAATGTACAGTGTATGCCAATGACTTTTAAAAAGCGTTTGAAATTCATGTTAATATTATCAACTGCAACATGTAGTCTATGATTTAAGTACAGGCTGTAGTGAGGTAATGATCATGCCTGACCTACAATTCACATGCATTAACTAGTAAAGAGACATTTTAGTCTTTGGACTTGAGCAGGCAAGATATTGAATATAACTGGTTGTGTCTCAGGGTGCTAAAGATGGTTTGAATTATGCATTCTATGATCCACCCTACAATGGTAAGTCTGGCAAATTTCTTGAGGAGGAGAGGCTTTTCATTGACTACCCACTTAACGGATCTCCACCAATTCTTGAGGTTAGTGGCAGGCTTTAATAATTTTTTACAAGCTTGATACAGAGAGGATATTACATGGCCACACAGGGATAAATAAACACCAATGAAATACCAAACCATTTCACTTTAATAGTTTTTTGGTGTGAAAGGCGCGATTTATTATGTAGCCATAGCAACGGTGATATTTTCACATGTGAAGATATCAAGTTTTTGTGCGAAAGCTCACCTGGTATTTCATTGGCGTTTATATAATAAATTATTTATTATCTTTATTGAATAGGACATTTCTGAGTTCCAAAACTTTCACCTTAAAAATGAGGCTAAGTGCAAAACCGTTTTTTGGGAAAATGAGTTTTTTGGCATGGGAATAAAAAATCATTTTCATATCAGTGGTTCACACACTTAGCCTGGCTTTGAAACAGAAGCTTGTGGCAACTTGGAAGTGGCCTTTGGCTATTGATTTTTGCAAACTGTTGTTGTATATCTTGCCTGAATAGAATAGGTCATGCATATTACACAGTACCTGTAAATTTATATTTGCTTTTAAGAAACAATATTCTTTAAGGGTCCATTCTGGTTTGTATGGTATAATTTTAGCTATCAAATCTGTTTAATTTTGTTGCCATGGGGATTTTTGCTGTTTTCAAGGAATTCTTTAGTTAAAATGAAGGGCAATCTGTTGTATCTCATCTAAGATAGTAGCAAAACTTTGAAGAAAGTACATGCAATTTCATTTTTTAATTTTTTTATCTTTACATTTTTTTTATCTTTAGTTTTATCTTAGTTTGCACTAATGACAAGTTTTTATAATTATTTTGAGATAATGTCTGTATAAGTGAGTTAACTTAGAATAAAAGAGGACTTTTATGTTCATTGTTATTGCATTGTCAGTTTAAGCGCAAAGGAAGAATCTACCGTTCTGTGGGTTATGATCCAAAGACTTTGCAGAAAGTCAATTCAAAGGTGAGTTAACGAAAAAGCTGCTATAATTTTAGCAGTAGTCGTGCTATACAAAAAAGCTATTTTTCAGTTGTACAGCTCTCTAACTTAACCCCTGTTTGGTGTTGATATATGCGGGGACAAATTAAAACTTATTTTGTAAAAGTACATGTAAACTTGTCTGTTGAAAATACGTTACTCATTGGTGTTCTACTGAATTGTTGATGTATGAGTCTTAGTCAATACCTTAGTGCCACAGTCAGTTATTTATTAACCCGTGATCAAGAATTCCTTCATCACCTCATGGTTTTTTCATGAAGAGATGAAGGTGACAAAATCTATCTAATTATTGCACTGGAAGTCAGATATGTTGCTTGACCAATCGGTGCAGGGCTCCGAAGGATCTTTTGTTTTCCGACCAATTAGACAAAAGTGCAGATTCTGGACTATGGGCAGACCACGTGTAAAGTGAATGTATCAGGTGTCCTTTTCCCGTCGTCTCCCAAGCAAAAAAGGGATGAAGGATACCTGATTGTTATCTATTTATTAGTATTACTATTATTATCATCAGCGTGCAACGTGCAAAGAATGTACTGTCGGATAGCCTGGGGCTCGAGGATTTTGCTGTCGGGCTAATGACTTTTGTTCTTAGCTTGCCCGATGGGCAAGTGAAGTTTTTTGAGAATTCAAATTACAGAAGGACTGTGTATTCAAACCTGTTCATCAAAGAGCTTTAAGGGCTAGTTAAAGTGATGTTTGGGCTAGTACATGCTACATGTAGCTACAGCTAGCCCGAATGGCAAGCTGTAGAACTGACTGTCTTTGCACCCTGGTTATTATAAGTATTTACAACTAATTGTGTGAAATTTGTCATTTTTTTTTTTCAGGCAAAACAGAAAAAGTTTATTGAGCTGGTTTCTTCTAATACAATCAATCGGGTTGTTGAAATGACAGAAGAAGGGATTGACCCCAACTTTCAGGACGAAAAAACAGGAGGTAAAAATTATACACCTGAGGCACATTGTAATAATACTGCCAAACCTCCTGTAATTGTCACCCTTCCTCATGCCAACCTACCCCACCCCCTCCCCCCAAAAAAGGAAAAAGAATAAAACAGCAGTATAAACAATACAGCAACAAACTGTAACAAGAGTAGTTGGAGGAAGTGCTCTCATTTGGCAGGCTCAATCTGCAGTGTCATTAAAACTGGAAAAATTGATTTTGTTATTTTAATTAGAATGGATGTTTCACGTACATGTACAGTACAGAGGTGTTGTGACGAAAGGTGGTTGTATGAAAGTTTTTAGTTCATGCACTGAGTCTGTAGAGCCAAAGAATAAAGAATGGATGTTTCTTGGATGTTACAATTTATATTATGAGCCGGTGAAACATTGCTATCGTGCAGTGAATTATTATTTTAATACCCTGGCTGCGTTACAGTAGCATGCAACATGCTTTTGTTAAGCATAAAGTACATGTAGTTGAATTAAAAGAGTTTCTGTATTTTAACGTGATTTATCTGCTTGACCTGTAGAAACTCCTTTGTCAGTAGCTGCAAGCAAGGCAGATTCTCGCGTAATGATAACCACACTAGTGAGTGGTGGAGCTCAGCTCGACTACAGGACAAGGGAGGGACTAACACCACTACACAAAGCAGCTGTCTGTGGTCAAGCTAATTCTGTTAAGGTAACTTATCTTAGGATGAAAATAGAGTACAATAGAAGCAGTGCTTGGAATAGAGCCCTAGGTGACTTATGATCAGTTGCTAGATTCTCCTTTCAATTTGCCTTGTATAATGCTTGTGAATCAAAGAGAGAATTAATTTTTGACTAAATCAGGAGTCACTTAGGGCCTTAGTATCAGGCCTCTTGATGAAAAGGTGGCTTTGAAAACAATAAAGAGATACGTATTGTAAAACCTTAAACAATGATCAATTTTTTCCATGTGTTGCTCTAAAAAATGAACAGGTCAGAGCTGTTTCCGCTAGGTGTACATGTACACTCTTTACAATCATGTAACAGAGTGCATTAAATTGTACCTAATGTACACTGTAAGTGCATCTAAATTTCTAGAATTTGCAAGCAATTTGTAAAAAAATTAGTCACCACCTGTTTACTCTGAGATAGATTTAGCATCATTTAGGATAAAAAATATATATATATTCTGGAGGGTCTAACCCTTAAAATAACATACAGTATGTAGTAGAATTTGATTTTCTATTGGCAGTTATAATACCTGGTGACCACATGTTCCTTCAGTTCTTAGAATTGGCTAGACAAGTATATTTAAAGGTCAATTTCAGGCCTGGAAATGTATAGGCAGGGTCTTACATGTACATCAGTGGATCTCCTGACCCTTAGCTATTATGAACATTGTACTTTATGGCATATTTGTGCCACTAAATCAGAGTCTGATTAAACCTTAAAGCTAGAGAAAATATTCCTCAACCACTTACATGTACATGTACATCAAAGTGCTTAAAATTATTTCTAGGATGCTCACATATCATTGTGTCATTTAAACTTTGTAGATACTGTTGGACTTTGGAGCATCACCAAATTACAAAGATTCAAGGGTAAAGATACATAAAGTGCTTCTACCTGTTTTTAGTAAATTGATTATTTTTACTGATTGAGGAAGTGATTTTTTTGCTTCATATTAGCTTTTAGGTTGTGAATCATACATGCAACTACATGTACGTTTATTTTAACGCTAAAAAGTGTGGAGACTACACCTGTACATGGTCATTTGTAAAGCGAAATAAAAGCTTATTTCATGTTCGCTTTCATTTGTTTTAGGGGCTTACTCCATTGTTTCATACAGTGCTGAATGGCGGAGATCCATACTGTTGTGAGATACTGCTAAATGACCATTCTGAAGTGCATATCGCAGATCACCAGGGCATGCAGGAGATACACTTGGTAATAATCTTTAAAATATTTTTGCTGCGAACTGCTTGTTGACAATAGGGCGCCTGTACTTCTAAATTTTATAATCATTTTAATTTTATCTTTCTGACTTTCCAATATGAACAAATAAACAAACAAACAAGTGGAAGACAGACACAGGCAACTGCCACCACCATCACTACCATCACTTCTAAATTCCAAAGAGATTAAAGACATTATTACAGAACTAGTTGAGTAGAAGTTGACAACGCCAATAAGTAGAAGGTTTCTGAAGATACTTGTATGTACTGCAAGCTACACTGGTATACATGTATTAGTAGAGATGCATAACCACTACTGAGTTGGTTCTGTTGAAGAATTTTGTTTTTTGACGTTTGAAAATAACATATACTGATAAGTCACCTAAAAAAGAAAATGTATCGCTTTTTTGTGTGCACTGTAGATCAATATTTATTGATCTTGTTGTTCATCTTGAGTTAATACTACTATCCGTAAGGAGGCAGTTGTTCAAAAGGCCAGAAGTGCTATCCACTGGGTAAATCTTTATCCAGAGGAGAATGCAATTTATTAATTTTTTTCCTAATACTTATCCATTGGATAGTGATTTATGTGGTCCTGGTTGTTCAAAAGCTGGATAGCATTACCCAGTGGGAAAATCACTATCCGGCGGATAAGAATTTGGGAAGTAATTGCATTATCCACTGGATAGAGATTTATCCAGTGGATAGCGGTGGATAGCGCCATACACCGACCTTGTGAACAACTAAGGCATGGTGGATAGGCTACAGTGCCATTCCCTTTTTTTAACATCTGGGCCAGGTAAATTTGCAATGTTTTGATTTTTTTTTTCTACTGAACAAAATGTAGTGAACATACACTGTAAATATTTATATTTATTTAATTTTTATTATTTCTGTATTTTTTTTTGTTTACCAGGCATGTAAGAATGGCCTTGTTCAACACTTGGAGCACTTGTTGTTTTATGGAGCAGAAATCAATGCACGCACTGCCTCAGGGAATACAGCCTTACATGTGGCTGCTCTGAATAATCAGGTAGGAGGGTACCATAATAGTAACTATTGTTTGTGACAATTTAAATGTCCCTCATGAGCAGCATGGTCATCATACCTGCTTAGATCCACCTTCACTAGAAAGTACAAGTCCTACATGCCGATTATAATTATGCAATGCAGCAGAGACAAGGTCTTGTCTTGGTTTGTCTTGTGGCTTCTTTCCTACGCAGTTACAATGCTGTTCAAGCAAGCAGTTATTGTTTTGAAACTCTATGGCTGCACAAGAGCCTATGTTTCTTCCTGCTTCCTAAAGTCTGGTTCAGTTTCCTTGCTTCTGTTCACTATTATAAGAGAAACTCTAAGACTGGCCATGGAAAAACCAAACTCATCAGAACTTGCTTTACTCGCCAATATTTCTTTTCTTGTCTTTTTTCTTTCTTTTTAGTTTTTATACCAACCGTCTCTTTTCAACTTGCCTTGTTGTTTAGAAGCGCATTAGGTCTGAAATTTGCTTGCAATTTTACGAACAAACACAAACCTGTCCAACTCCCTTGTTAGTCCCATGTTAACCATCTACATACAGCTATTTCGAGGAAGGTTGTCGAAAAAAATATGCACCCGACGTATATCCATGGCCTTTGCTGCCATTCTTTCAAATTTCTTTGAAGAACCACCCACAATACCATTCGGGATTGTCGCCTGCACTTTTTCCGACAATCTTTCTCGAAGCTGTATATGTATATGATTGTACTTCGCCCTTCACGGTTTAGTTTTGGAATGACTACACAACAGTAATTCAATAGTTCCTTTGTAACCCTAACACAAACCGGATCTTGAGTGACTTCTCTTTGTTGACAAGAAGGCTTATGTCGAAACTGTCAAACGTTAAAAAACAGGACCTTAGTTGTTTGTTTGCCTTTTTTTTCTTCTTTCAGTTTTCCTTGTCAAATGTGTATTCATGCGTTTTAATACCAAGTCATGTTTTAAGTTTTTACTATTATCATTCTCATTATTCATGTAAACATTATTCACAAGAGAATGGTTCATTGATCACGTCATTCCAGTTCCGACTTAAAAAATATTGAAAGTTTAGAGTCAGCAATCGATATCACATTGCGCTCGCCACGTGGTTTAATACCATGAAAAATTATTTGACTTACTGACTTACGAAGCTGGTTAAAATGCTTTGAAGAGATGATAAGGTTTTTAACCGTTTTTATCTTGAAGTCTATTAGGACTATTAGCTGATTGGAATTAATTAACCTGCATTTAAGACTACAAATGATATTGTTGATGCGATTTTTAAAAAAAATATCTACAGGTCGGCCATTAGGTGTGATTTCGATGGGAGTTTATTTTCAACTGATATGAATTTTAAACACTTTTCTCTTCCATTAGGATGCGTGTGCTCGAGTATTGCTGTTCAGGGGAGCGAAGAAGGACATATTAAACTACGCTAACCAGTCAGCTTACGAGGTATGAAGATCATGGCGCTTTTCTTCGTCAACCTTTCTCAGGGTTTGAATACAATTCTTATTCCCAGCGTATTAACTTCAAATTGTGTAAACAAGAAAGTTCTTCGCGTGAGCTTTCGTCCAGGTGCAAGAAATTTGCGTGACTGTGTAAAATTGAATAGGATGGTTAAACTGTTTTATATTGGGTTGCATTTGAATTACACTGCAAGGCTGTCGTCGCAATTGTTTTCAATTCGTCTCTCCCAAATCAAGACACCCCTGTCTTTTCCTTTAAACCAACTGTCACTGATTTTATTTCTAGTCGAAGATTGGTGTTAGCTGGATTTTTGTTTAATACATTCGTTCGCGTGACATTAAATGCAATACGCGATTGAAATTTTAAATTCTTCCATAATTATAAGGACAAGTTAATTTACTTATGCATTGTCAGTTTACGAAACCTCAGAAGTGTTTATTCTGGAAGTTATAGTATTTGTGTCTTTCTTTTCCTTAGAGCATTCGTTTTCATAATACGGGTTTTACGTTCCCTACAGCTATTTCTTGCCGTGGTTTACTAATCAAAACAGTTTGGCGTCATAAAATCTAGTGAATACAAACGTCATCCCTGCTTGGTAGACCACAGCGTGAGATGGTTGTTTCCTTTTTCTTCCTTTCAACATAAACGGGGGCTAAACTTCAGAATATCCGGCCACAAAATGCCTTAGCCTATTATGTTATGCCTTGCTCTTAAAAGCATTCCTAAACGTGGAGTGATGCATTAGAGTGAAACAAGTGCAAGCGCTAGTACTGTAGTAAGTGTTATGTGTTTGAGCACCGGCCATGTCCGCATACTACTAGGCAGCGGAAGCGTCGCTTGAAAAATGTATTCGCATTCTTTCAATCTTCATTGCGATTATTTTAAGTCACATACATTGTCAAAATAATGTAGGCGAGCTCTCTTGGAGTTGAATTAACAACTTGAAACTCCAGGAGAACCATGCCCAAGAACCATGTCCGATTTCAAAAAGAAAAAGAAAATTTTGTAGTTGCTTGTTTACGTCCTTCATAAAACGTGACATTAAGCATTTTGACGTCGTATTTGTGCAGTGACGGCAAAGAAATTTACAAAAAAGGCGTGATGCACGTGCGGTGAAAACTATTGCTTTTTGGCGTTCTTGTAGACGTTACCGTCGTCGGGTCGTAAGGTCCCTTATCTCTTCATTCATAAGGCTTATCTACATGCGCAAAGTAAATGCATAAAGACATAAGAATTCTAGTTTTAACAGGTGTTTACTTGCGCTTCTGCACTCTGCTGCTTCGTGGTTTATTCCAATTGACACCGCTTTGGACCAGACGATTCAACATGCACTTTCATAATTGCCATTTGACTGTGTGTTCTCTCGGACAGCTTGCTTTCGGAGAGCTTGTCTACTTATCAGACACAATTTGAAACTCTTCTATCACTTACTCGATAATATTATCTGGCGGCCGATTTTCGGTATTGTTCCGATTTTCTTTTTCACGGTCCACTAAAATATACGTGTACAGGGGTAATAATAAACTGCGCCGATACTGTTGAGTAGACAGATGGCGCCCACTTGAAGTTGAGGGAAAACTTTCCTGATGCTATGCTTTATGCACAAGCCTATGACAGTACAGCGGAACGATTTTCTTTCCTCGTGCTTTTACTACTGTTTTCGTCCTGTTGTCAAACTGGTAGACCGGAGTGATATGACGCTCTTTAAAACGTACAATCCCTGTGAACAACAATGTGACTCCGGACACATTACCCGCTTAATCAGCCGTGATGGATTCAAAGCTGGCGCCAAAATGGTTAAAAGTACAAAATGAATGCGCCTTCTAATATAACAACAACATCTAAATCTACGGTTATACATGGCCAGGGTTGCCCATCGCGCCAACAACAACAGAATAAGTAAATAGATAAATGAATAAATAGATAAAAATACAACAGAACATGTTCCTAACAGTACACATAAAAAGGTCTAAAGTCTCTGTCTTCCTGATATATCACGTTAGTGCGTTTCACTCTTTGATTCATCTCGGGAAGAACTGACTTTTCTCATAGATGTTGCTCGTGAAACTTGGACTGTAATGGATGCATGTGATCGAGTGTTCTAACCATTGGGTGGTACGTTTAAGTGTAATGGGATTAGTAGCACAGCACTGCGTCTCAATGACTCACAAAAGAGCTTCAGACGCCGGCACTTACGTCCTGCTTCTAATGACCGCCTAGGTCTATTTCCTTCAGGGTGTATCTGGTGTTTACATCACTAGTGTCTTTACGGATAGTCAATCGATGAAACTTCATGTTCAAAGCCATCTACCACTTGTTGGCCCAAAGATCGAGTCCACGACGATCCCCTTGGAGCTTGCGCACTATCCACAATTTTGTATAGCAAACAATTGTCAGTGGAGAGTCGGATCTTAGAGAGCACATTGTCAGGAAGATGAGAGCGCCCAAGTCAGTACCTGGAGGAACCCCAGATCTAACTTTCAAAAGTGCTGAGGCCACACTGACAGTTCAGTAAGCCACTCTCATATCCCCGACCTTAAGTTCCCATTGTGCCCCTTCAGTTTTGCGAGAAGACGTGGTGGATTTACTGCGATCCATAATCAGCACATCATCCACATTCCGATCATCACGATCTCACATGATCGACCCTTTCTTAAACCATGTTGGAACTCGACCAAGATGTTATGAATCTTACAGTGCTGCCTATTGTGTCTGATATCTATATCTTTACAGCAAGTCGAATTGAGCGATACAGGCCGGGCCGCTAAATTGCAGGATTATAAGGCTGATCGTCTTTCCTGTGAACTTCTACTTTATTTGCTGGACGCCAGTCTTGAGAGACTGCACCAAGATCCAAGGATGCTGTGTAGATAACTTGCAAGATGGGTGCTATTTCTCGTCGGTTGCCGCTTCCTTTAGCACTCTTATTGATAACTTATCCGGGCCATTTGTTTTGTTGGGATTCAACTAGTTCAATAGCTTTTAAGCTCCTTATAGATATTCTACGTTTATACTTATACATTCGTGGTATGTGTAATTGTTCTTTTTATAAATGCCTGCAAGTAGTTTGATACCGCATCGTTGTTCTTAGTTCGTGTTTAATGCCAATTATGAAGATGCGAATGGCCGAATCTGAGTCAGAAATAGAACTGTTTGGGACAGAAGACAGTTTCTTAAATAGACCCGTAAATGTTAAGCCTCTTTTTGTAACACTATTTTGCCTATTTTCCTGTCTTTAAGAATGAGAAATTGTTCTTTTACTTCGGGAAGGCCACTTGTCTGCGAAATGAGGTTTTGTTTTTTTCTACTTTTCGGTCCTAAGCGTTTTTACTGCTTCCGCCAACGAGTGAACAACTGTTAAAGTGCGGCGCAAAAACAACCAGTATTTTGAATTGTTTTAGGTAAACGAACATTTCCACATTGCTGGATATAAAGTTCGTTGATATGTGTAACGTTTTAGTGTGGATCCTCCTAAGCGTAAACAAACTAGTTTAACGGACTCGTGTGGACGTAGCGCGAACGAGGAAACTTTGTGTGAATGCATTTCCTTTGTGGCGACGCGTATCGGTACACGAGAACAAAAACGCCTATGCCTCATGTGGTTGCGTATCGCTACACCTGCGCTTATGATCAGAGACATATGATCCTGCGACTTCAACTAAAACATTTTCTACCTTCAATTTTAGTACGTGTAAAATTCATACTACTAAGTCGGCTAAAGGGGAGTACAATCGATATAAATCTATAATGGGTAACAAGATTCTCTGCTCAATGTTGACCGTAACTCTGATCATTATGTGTTTGATCTTTCAGGTAGCCGCTGTGAGTGGTAACAAAGGACTTGCTGAATTGATCGCAAATTTTACAGAGAGAGATATAGGTACGTTGGGGCTACTGTGAGAAAAACAGTTTCTACGCGTTCAGTTAAATTGTTCCTTTTCTGGGGTTGATTTTGGTCGGGTAGCATAGGCATATTTACTACTCGGCTCTTAATTGACAACCATTTTTAGCTGAGTGTAAGTGAAACTGGTGACAGTGGAGCAATTATTGCAGACCCCTCGCTGTCCTCTTTCGCTGAAATATTAGCTGATTGTTACAATTTTCTATTACAATGATCACTTTCCGTTTTCCTAGTCGCTAATAAATTTGTGAAGCGTACTAATGAACATTATGAGGCCTCGTCCACACTTAACTCCGTTTCAGGATAGAAAACATGTTCTATTTTAGCTTGTTTGTTGGATTGTGGTCTTCTAGCAAGCAGATTGGACAATATCATAAGCTTCGACTTCCCTTAGCACTGAAATGATATGTTTTACCATCAAATACATGTAACTAGCGAAAGCGAGGGTTTTACGTTATACCGTGCGAATTAGAACAACTCGCAGCTGCTAGATTTGTTGCGTACCCTGCCACCATTGGTTTCTCTCTCGCATGGCTTTCAGTGTTTTCGAAGTCGTTCGCGTAGCTTGTCAGTTGTGTAGTTGGTTACGCGACTGACAAAGCGACGCGAACGACTTCGTAAGACTGCGTAAACGCCAAGAGCAGAAATCTCTGCTCGCAGGGTAGTTGTGGCGATGCCCACGATAAGAACTTTTTTGACATTTATTCTCAAGACATTAACGCATTCGGGGCTTGCTAGAGATTCGCTTGAATTTTTACTCCTCTTCCAGTAATCCTAGTTACCTCCTTCCTTCAGGTCGGGAGAGCGGGAGAAATACGCAAGTGCGCACGAAGTTGTCTCCTGCGAGGAGAGTTAACCTCGAATTGGGGAGGGTGAGGGGCGGGGGGGATTATGGCTGTATAGGGGTTTTTGCTCTTATTCTCCTTTCTATAATCTCCTCGCGTTTAACAAGCATTTTCGCTCGCTGTACTTTCCCTGACAAAAACAAGGCACTATTCATTGTCTTGTAAGTTAAGCGTAGAAAGTGTAATTCAATATCAGTTCTATTTATTTTCTTTTCCGCACAAAACAACACCTGCAAACCGCTGGCAATAAGTTTCAAATTACACACGTCAAAATGTTTCTAGCCGTTTAAAATACACGCGACATGTTCCTTAAAATAAGTGATATTTGGCGACTGATTCACTACACAGCTGTCATTTTTTGGATTGGCATAATGGCATCATTGTGTTGTTTTGGGTTAAAAATACTTAGGTGACTTCTATTTCCAGCAGACGTAGCTATTGACAAAAACAAAAAAACGCATTTGAGGATAATTCTTCGCTGTAAACCTTTGCAATAAAAACTAGGGCATTTTTTTTAATTTGTCTTCCGGTGGAGACGCGACATGTACATTAAAAATTAAAAGTGCACAATAGCTGTGTAAGATCGTCCTTTATAATTGTTAGGCTTGAATATGCGTCATTTAGATATGAGTAATTCAAGATTCCTACGATGAATGTAAGAACTATGCGACTGTGTACCTGTGTTGAATTCTTCTAATGGTGATTACAGTGCATCATAAGTATCTCTGTCACATCTTCCTGTGCCGTTGCTAGGTTTTGAATTTAGATATGACTTATTCAAAATTCTCGCAGTATGAACGCTCGGTGTTGCCCTCGGCTGTTGGTGATTACCGTGCATAGTCATCATCATCATCATCTATCGACCGAAGAGCTGTCGACCATAAGAGGTCTTCAGCTGGCTCGGTTCTGGACAATGCGCACGATATCATCCTCTGAGAAATGCTTATTGGAGTCGATCCATTCCTGGACTTAGCCAGAAACGGACATAATAACTGTCTCTATAAGATCTTCCTGTGTTCAGGGTTGCCAGGTTTTGAATTTAGACATGACTCCCTCAGACCCCCGCAATGAATGGAAAAATTATGTGTGTTGCAGTCGGCTATTTGTGGCTACAGTACACAAAGAAGAGTCTGTAGGGTCTTCTTGTTTATATTGCAGTCGGATATTGGTGACTGATTCATTTCGGTGTTAACTTGGAGTATTTCTCAGTCGTATTTCCTTTCTGAGAGTCTGATTCTCAGAGTACCATCCCGATAAAGTGGGTAGGTTCATTTACACGAAAATGTGCGCGCGCGATAACCCCACACAGACATCTTGGCCATGTATGCTCCCTGATGATTTGAGTTTGTCACTCCTTTTCGTCAGATACTGTATGTCGGTGTAACCTGTTGCAAGCTTTCAGGTAGTCGGCACCAGCCATTTATATGTTTTCGCTTCGTGATTGGTAATAGCTCTCTTCTGTTTCATCTTTTCTTTCCAGTGAAACTCTCCGCAAAGCCTACCTACAGCACAAGGCGTCGGAAATCCGTTTCTAAGCCGAGGGTGTCCTCGATATTTACTCGGACCACTTCGGAGTCGCAGCTATCAACCAATAGTGACGTAACGCCCCCTTCGCCTGTTTCTTCAACCTACAGTTTTCCATCAGTTACTGACTTTGATGAGCCGAATTCAGTTATGAACGGAGAAATTGAAATATCTAATAACAAGCGTACATTTTCCATGAGCTCTACGGCTTCAGACTCGTCGGAATCCGACTCAGGCGAGCTGTCCCCGAGAGAAATTAAGCACAACAAGAGATGGCCACAGTTTCCCGGCTCAGACGAAGTGGCTAGAACCATTGTGCCGCCGGTAAAAGCTGTGTCTGGAGCAGCAACAATTCGCAAACGTCTCTACGCAAGCAAACCTGGGAAAACGTTTGTGGCCATCAGGGATTATAGACCTTTTATGGCTGGAGAATTGGCGCTAGAGAAAGGGGATGAAGTTGAAGGTAGCGTTGCGTTATTAACATATTAAAGATTTAATTTCACTGTGTTAAGATAACATGTTTTGAGTTTAATTATTTCACTCCAAGTACAAGTCTGGACGTGTTGTTTTGCTTATTACGGTATGAGATGTTTTACGACCAAGACTGTTGTTTTGTTTAATGCCTATCACTCGAGTGGAAAAAAGTGATTGGTTGGTTAAGTTAGTGGACCATAAATTCCGTTTCTGGCTCAACGAAAGATATCGTTTCGGTATGATGTGTAGATGTAGTCGTGATGAAATTTTAATTTATAGGTCAGACTAACTTGATCCCTTGTAACACTATCAAGTGAGTGCGGTGTAAGTTATGAAAGTGTATTTTCTGTCGGCTTGTTTTTACAGTAGAAGCATGTAGAAGCCCGGAAGCAGAAGTGTTCGCTGTTAACAGCAAGTTTCATTGACTTAAACCTCTTAGTTGCCTTGTCTGCTGACAGCGAGCAGAAAAGAGACTTTCATTATTTTCTGGCTTATGTAAAATGTTTTGAAGGTGTTAGTGAGCTGAAGTTATTGTTTTATTTTATTTTATTTTCTTAGTTTTTTGTAATTTTCCCTTCACTTTCTGGTTGTGTGTAACAATACAAACTTCTTGTGATTGCAGTATTGTATGTTGGGGAGAAAGGATACTGGGAAGGCCGAGTGGGAAATTCAACAGGCTGGTTTCATCATTCATACGTGGAAGAAAAAAAGAAAGGTAAGTACGCGCCTACCGACACTCAAATCAATAAGTCAGGTGGATGCATATTCCTGGTCTCAAAGGAGCGCTAATCTCGCGACCTAAAACTGTTTTTAGGTGTTAGGAGTACTACATATAGTATGTTGCTTGGACGGATCTTCTAGGTTTAGATTTTCATTTAGTCGTACTTCGATATTATGTGTGATTTGACGGTTTCGGCTCTCGCATATCTTGTAATTTATTGTCTGCACACATTGTTTCTCGTGCATTATGAGTAAAGGCAAAGTAAGGCAAAGTATATTGGTTTTATGAGTACCGAGGTTTTTCTTGTCTGTCCTAGTACCATCCAGTTCTCCTTGAGCAACTCTCACTGTTTGTTATGTGGCATCGCCGATAAATGTAGACTGCTTGCAGTCCGCCTTGTCTCGGCTCGCATGCTTGAGTTTCGCGTGCAGTAAAAATGAAAAATAAAATAAAATAAATGCACTCTATTTGAGTGTCAATGTATTTAGCACGAAAGAATACTAATTGGGAACACTATTTTTACGTCTCCAAATGTACTGGAGACGGGACCGCCATTTTACGTTGTCATCCGAGCCACTCGAAGGCCTAGTCGCTTGCAGTGCAAAGGGAGTTCTTCATTAAAGACCCTGAGTATTGGTCCGGCACCGGAAATCGAACCTGCGACCTCCCGTTCTGCAGCATTCACTCTACCGACTGAGCTAACACTGCCGCAGTAACATTGCAAACTAAATGGACAACCTGTCAATATTTGCCATTCCAATGTAAATTTACACAAGGATCCTTTTCACATCACGGAAGTGCTGCAATGCTACAGTCAAGAATAAAACTTGTTTCTCACTTTCGGTTTTAGCAGGCTCCGGAAAACGTTTTATTGGATTTGTTAAAGGAGGTGCCCCCAGACATAGTGAGCCTGTAATCCTCTTGTCACAAAACTGTGAAACCAACGTATCCTGCTCGATCTAATCCCATGCGTTTTAATTTAAAACTTGTTTTCTTTCTTGTTATCAAAGCAGATAAACCGAAGCTGTTTGGTCGTCCCACGTCTGGTTTATGGCCTTCCAAAAGGTAGGACTGACCTTTTATTGCGACAGAGGTCGTTGAAGACAAAGTAGTTCCTATCCACTTACAACCTTTCTTGTAATACGAGAAAGGCGAGGTGCATTTATGAAAAGTTCCGATTTCTATACCTTTGCTCTTTTTTTCTCCCTTTTTTCAAAGGTGTTTGTTTGTTTGTTTGTTTGCGTTCGAGAGCGTGTAAAATTAAAAGAAGCGCAAAAAAAAAATAAACAAAACAAAAAAACGACGACGACGGCGACAACAATAATAATAAATAATAATAAATAATAATAATATAATAATAATAAAATATTTATATAGTGCTTATACTTTTCAGTTCTAAGCGCCAGGGGGCCGGCCAGGGGTTTTATCTGCCTACACATACTTGACGCTCCTGACAATGAAAAACTATGACCATAAAAGACTTCCTTATCTTGTTTTGTACAATAATTTTCTTGGTAACGCTGGGGGTAAATGTGTGGCGAAGAAGGAAGATAATTGTTTTGATATAAAGGTCGTAACAGACTCATAAGTCTACGTTCACTTTTATTTTTAAATAGTTTCTGTTCGTTTTGTTTTATTTTATTTTCATGTATTTTATTCCTTTTTTGTTTTTCGTTTTATTGTCAGTGATACCAATGGCGTAAATCATATGGGTCCAAACAACATACCTGATCCACCACGGCTGGTCACACTTCAAAGAAGTGCTGCCGGCTATGGCTTTCAAATGAGAGGAGCAAACTGTAAGTACCGGCACCGTCCTAGGAAGTGAACTGCTCAGCGCTTGAATAAATAGGTTTTTTTGGCTTTTTCTGCCTTAGAAAAGTGGCAGATATTTGCTTGTTTAAATCACGATAATTTAGTTGTCACGTGACAAGTGCCTTGCTCGCAAGGAGCGTCTTCTAAGTGAAGTGAAGAGCAGTGAAGTTTTAGCTCATCTTTCTTAATATTACCTTTCAATTTTATGCTTTCTTCAAATCTTATTGTCCTTTGTCTTTTTGTATTATTGGTATACTATAGAATTGTGTGATAATTATTTTGAGAGAATGGAAAATGTTATTTATTCCCAGGATAAAAGCAAACCACAACTCTTGCTGTATTTCTATTTTACTTTGTAGCTCAAGTGCCCCGTTTAAATTTCGAGCCAACTCCTGAATTTCCGGCCTTTCAATTTTATGCTTTCTTCAAATCTTAATGTTCTTTGTCTTTTTGTATTATTGGTATACTATAGAATTGTGTGATAATTATTTTGAGAGAATGGAAAATGTTATTTATTCCCAGGATTAAAGCAAACCACAACTCTTGCTGTATTTCTATTTTACTTTGTAGCTCAAGTGCCCCGTTTAAATTTCGAGCCAACTCCTGAATTTCCGGCCTTTCATTTTATGCTTTCTTCAAATCTTAATGTTCTTTGTCTTGGCGTATTATTGGTATACTATGGAATTGTGTGATAATTATTTTGAGAGAATGGAAAATGTTATTTATTCCCAGGATAAAAGCAAACCACAACTCTTGCTGTATTTCTATTTTACTCTGTAGCTCAAGTGCCCCGTTTAAATTTCGAGCCAACTCCTGAATTTCCGGCC
>CALNXI010001358.1:29983-53053 GCA_942486025.1 Porites evermanni | reverse complement strand
GGGGGGGGGGGGGGGGGGGAAGGGGGCTTTTCCCTTGTATAACGTATGTAGGTATGGCCGCCCCATCGGGTAGGGTTTTTGCGCCGTCTTGGTCTGATTTGCCCATTTTGGTATGGAATCGGATATGGGTTTTGAGGGAACTACAGGAGTGTATGAACGAATTTATCGCTTCAATTCCAGATGTGTAAGAAAGAAAGGGAAATACCGTACTTGTATTAAAATTCGCGTCGTACTCATTATCGCTCGACTTATTCGCGCAAGTAATTTTCCGTGTTCGTTCTTTTTGGTTTGTTTAATTCTAATACAAGTAAGGTATGCGAATTCGAAATGTATTTGAAGAATTTTTTTCTTTGCGCTCCAACCTTAGTTATGATAACATTTATTTCTTCCTAAAGGCCAGGTATGAAAACGGGTATGGATTTTAGAGGTCAGTTCTGAAAACGGGTCTGGAAAATGACATTTTTTGGTCTGAAATAGGGTTAGGATTTGGAGAACCGGGCGGCACACCCCCCACCAAGAATTCCCAGAAGTACCGCCCTACCGGGCTGTTTTCCTTGTATCCTTTTCACTCAGTCGACGAGACTGAACCTGTATATTGAAATCAAAAGTAAGCGCTGTTTTCAGATACAGCAGAAAATAGCCCAAAGATCGGCGATAGGTTTCTTATTTCCAAACCGAACTGTTTCAGGTTAACAGCGAGGATGTTACCGCTGCAACTCATGGCCACGTGGTGGATCTTATAAAAAAGAGTGGTGAATCAGTTACTCTAAAAATAGTAACGGTAACGAAGGAGACAAGTCCTTCCATTAATGGAACAGACCATGTGGACGGGCAAGGTAGAGTACATTCTATCTGCAGTTATTGCAAGCGTTAAATTTTGTGCTTAGAGCTGACGTTTTTTGACAAAAAGGAATTGCGTGAGGAGCTAAGAGCGAAAGTAGAGGCTTGACCTACAGCTGACCAGAATTTGATATGCTCCCACTTTCTGCATTTTTTCTTAACCAAACTCGAATATCGTTTTACACTCTTCCACTTTGTACCTCACTACTCAATAGGCCATTCCCGACTTCCGAAAACTCTCACTAATTGCAAAACCTTTGTTGTGGAAATTTGCATGAGAATAAAAATCAGTTTTGTATCAATGGCTCCGCACTTAGAGGTAACTCGGAAGTGGCCTGTTTCTAATTCACACCATGCACTTTTGGTTTATTAAATTTCAGAAGTAAAACGCCTTGTTTAAAACTTGGCAAGAGTTGGTGGGTCTATCGAACCAAAGAAAGCAAAGATCAAAACAAGGCGCGGGATCACGCTGCTCAAACTGTTAAACCAGGGCGCTTTAGAAACTAACTGTGAATCACTTGAACGCCAGCGCTTAAAGAAAAGGGCCTCAGGAAGTGGTCCATTATTTTTCGTAAACTTCGTCTTTAAAAAAAGAGGAGAGAAGAAGAAGCCTTTATTGCCGTGGTTAACCACTGAACGACCCGCCGCCATTTTTTTGTCTGGTTTGTCTGTAGTACTAGGATCTTCCCGCGAAAGCAGGTTACATGGTGTTAGGATCTTCCTCGTACTAGGAACCTCCCGCCTCTCTGCTAGGAAGAACAACCCTTTGCATGTAACAGTGAATACAGAAAGCAGTTGGATGATCCACTTTCTGGGATCTTCCACAGGGTGTCCCAAAAGTTCGTTCCTCTACTTTATAAGTCTGTATTTCAGTAAGTAAGCAAATCGTTTAAACAAGTGTCTTTCAGTCTAATTCACTATTTCTTACCTAGAGATATACATAATTATTGTATAGAACACAGGATGAGGCTTAACCCCAAAAAATGTAAGGAGATTGTTATGAACTTTATGGGAAATCCGAACACGGTAATGAGACCCCTGTATATAGGAAACCAAATAGTAGAAAGCATTTCATCATACAAATTGCTTGGAGTAATCATTAATGAGAACTTGAAATGGAACTGCAACAACAGCTAAGGCATCAAAGAAACTTTACGCTTTCAGACTATTTAAGCGAGCTGGCGTGCAAGAACAAGACATGTTGAAAGTCTTTAGAAGTAGTGTTAGACCGATTTTAGAATATGCCGTGCATGTGTGGCAAGACATTCCTGACTATCTGTCAGATAGAATAGAGTCCGTGCAAAAAAGGGCCCTTATAATCACATATCCTAACAGTTCGCCCAGTCAAGGATTGTCGTTAGCCAACGAAACCACACTCTCCAACAGACGCGAGCTCCTATGTCGTAAATTTATGGCTGAGATGACAGACACCCGTGACCACCCATTATCCTGCTTGGTGTCCACTGCTGTACAAAGAACTCAGTAATCCTTATAACCTTAGGCCTGGTTCTTCTCGACCATTCAATAAGTTCACGAGAACTAGGAGATCAGAGAACTTTTTTACTTTTAAATGTTTGTCGTTTATGTATCCGTCATGATTATCTTTTTAAGTAGTTTTGTAGTTGTATAATTAATACATAGCTTTAATGTAGTATTATTGTTATTTATAACTGCTTGTTAATTCAAGAGAGTGGAATAAACGATATTTATTTATTTATTTGTACTTGTTGTGTCATCTTTTGACTTGAATATTCGATTTGTGTACTTCCGCGCCAAAGGTGCGCGTGCGCGAGTATATTTTCCAGCCCCATATTTTTTGTATTCAGTAGCCCGAATTGCTCAAACTCCTTCGTTGTTTTTTGTGAATATAATGAAAGAGAAAAACCCCCTTAACACAAAACCGTTCAGCTATGTCATGGCATAAGCATGTATACCTCGATGTACTGGCTTATCGGTCGTAGAAACGGCTAAAAAAACTGGAAAAATGCGAATGTTGGGTGGTAAAATGATCGTTGAGAAATGAAGGTTTTGAAGGCAAGAAACGAAGGGGAAGACCAAAAGTCCTGAATAAAGCAGCTAAAATAGTTTTAAGGAAGGCTAAATACAAAAAAGGAGACTCGACGAGGAAGCCAAGTCCAGAAAGGGTCATGAAAAGCGAATGTTTTAAAATCAGAGGTCCCTGCGATGGCAAAAAAAAAAAAAACACCTCGGCTTAGTCTGCCAAGTAACGCTCAGCTCGTCTCAAATTTATAAAGAAGTACAAAAGCCTTGTTAAGGAAGGGGGCTGGGATGATTATCTTTTTCGGATGAATGCCCAAAATATATATACATATATGTTTTAGCTGCCTAAACTAAACAAATATTGTTTGAGGGTTGAACTGGCTCGTGCGCACCAGGTGATAAAAAGCTTAAAAAGGATCATCTGACTCCATGCCGCAACGGCTACAGATTGTGCGAAAAAAAAAGGCATGCCAGGTACTAAAATTCTGAATACATGTACTCGATAGAGAAGTAACGTTTGGCACAAAA
Organism: Porites evermanni; assembly: GCA_942486025.1. NCBI lineage: Eukaryota > Metazoa > Cnidaria > Anthozoa > Scleractinia > Poritidae > Porites > Porites evermanni. The sequence goes on along the minus strand of CALNXI010001358.1, from coordinate 49,684 downwards.
GTTATAGTGCTTGAAATTAGAGTAACGAACTTTTGGGACACCCTGTAGTGCTAGGATCTTCCCCCCCCCCCCTCCCCCTGTAAACAGCCCCTGTATTGTCTTTCTATCCGACAACGTTTGTTGAAATAGCTGTGTAATTAGCTTGGCGTTATGGCAATTGAAAGATAATATCTTGTGGGAAAGCTTGTTGCGCGACGGTATGTCCCGCCACGCGCCCCCTGTATACAGCCCCTGTATTGCAAGAATGATCTTGCACACCTTTGCTTACGTGTCATACATTGTGATTTTGAAGGTTTCAGACACCCACCGCCTCCCCCTGACCGTGATCCATCTACAACACTGACACTTGGTCGCATGAGTAGACTCTCGTCCAGTCGACCGTCGCTTTATGGTTAGTAGCCATCCTGTCATTTTATTCACTACATCCGTATTAGAAGCTCGTTCATGAATAGGGAATGGCTGTATATAGCAAATTAGAAATGGAAAAGAGGCAAACGAGTCGTTTCGTTTTGCACGAACCAGGGACCGGTTGCATAAAACGTCCGTAACAGTTACGGGCATACGTACGTGTACTCGTAACTTATTAAGTCAGTTGCATTAACTCACTTACGTGGTCCACTTAGGGATTTCACTTAAGTGGCTGCTCTTACGATTTTCGTAAGTATCCTTTTAAGTGTCATTTATGCAACGGAAATTGCGGGTGTTGCATAAAACCTTTTTTACAGGAAAGTTAAGACGTAAATTTACGGGACCTATGTAGGTCCCGTTTCCCTGTTGTTTTTACTAAAGTTAACGAGATCTTTTACTGAGGAGTAAAAAAATTGTTTTTTCTTTACGTAATTTCGTTCCTATGCGCTTTGTTAACCTCTGATGTACAATTTAAAGCCGTCGTTAAGAAAAAAGAACAACAACAAACATTTCCAGTGGATATTGAAGTAAAATCACGATTTCATGTAAACTTTGTTTACATGAAACCCTGGGCCCGGTTGCATAAAACCTGCACTTAAGTGCCCACTTAAGTACGTCACTTACGAATCCGGTATGGGTACACGTACGGGTGTTGCATGGAACACACTTAGCAGTGTAGTAAGTTTCTGTTTTACTTGGTAACTTACGGGCTCACTTAAGGGCACACGTAACTTTGATGTAGTACTTTATTAGAATGACTCATTCTATTTTTTAAACTAACCATTGGTGAAAGTAAAGAAAGTGTCTAGTCGTTTCTAACACTTGTAAGTCTCTCATTGAAATAAAATTTGCATGCAATCCTTATTTTACTTCAATATCTACCGAAATGATTATTGTTCTTTTTTCTCAACGACGGCTTTAAAGTGTACATCGGAGGTTAATAAAGTGCGTAAGAACTAATTAAGTAAAGAAAAAGCTATTTTCTTTTCACTTCTCAGTAATAGCTCTCTTTAATTTTAGTAATAACAGTAAGGATACGGGATCTACATAGGTCCCGTAAATTTACATGCTATTTTTCCCGTAAAAAAAGTTTTATGCAACACCCGCAATTTCTGTTGCATAAACGACACTTAAGTGAACACTTACGAAAATCGTAAGTGCAACCACTTAAGTGAATTTCCTAAGTGGACCACATAAGTGATTTAATGCAACTCGCTTAAGTTACGAGTGCACGTACGTATACCGTAGTTGTTACGGGCGTTTTACGCAACCGGGTCCAGGGAACCGGGTTGCATGCCGCATGACCGCATTGACCGCATGCTGGAATAACTAATAATAACTGCTATTCCGTCGATTTTTCATTCTTCACAGCCAATTTGGGTCAATAATTATCAGTTAATTAACAAATAGTAGGTTCTATGTTTTCGCGCGCCTGCTCAGTAGCAACAGGACGAAAACGTCAGTTGACGACGGCAAAACGCGCGGAAAGGAGTAAAACACGACTTCCGGTGCCGAATTTGCCGTTGTGCCATTGGTCAAGCTAGTTGTTTAATTTGCGCGCGCCGTCGTCAACTGACGTTTCCGTTCTGTTGCCAAATCAGCCTTTATCACAGATGACGTCAAAATGTGTTAAGGACAAAAACGTGGCACTGTGACCGACCCGTGAATATTTGACAGTTTTGTTATAGTCTTCGTTTCATTTTTATTATACTAAATTTGCACGGGCGTGCGCATTTCTGGTAGTCTGAAAAAACCCAACCCACCCCCGCCCCGTCATCACACATTTCTGAGCTTCTTTTCTGGTAGCCTTCTTGTAGTTAGTGTCAAGAGAATATAAGAGAGTATAAGGGCCTGTTTACATGGGAGTAGGAGACCCCAGGTAGGTGAGTTAACCCGCCTGTCCATATAAAATCTCATTTTAATTTGATCATGTTTACATGATAGGTGGGATGACCATTTTGAGAGGTTATACGAACAGGCGGGTTACCCCACCTAAATGGGCTACCTCACCTATCTGGGGTCCCCCACCTCCATGTTACCAGGCCCTTAAAACCTAAATTTGCCCTCGGATGAGTAGTTTTGTCATTAGATTTCACCATCTTAGTAGCTGTACATTTCGGAGCCGAGAACCAATTGTTTATCAGTTTGGCGTTGTGTGTATACCGTCTGTTTTGATTGAAGTTGATTATTATTGTTTGTTTCGTTTTTCTACAGAAATGAGTATGGGCGACAGCAGCTACGAAGACCCCGCTTCCTACCGAGTAGACAGCGTCATTACAGTGTCAAAAGAGAACCGCTGGTCTACTCTTCAGCGACAGAAGCCTCACTCTCGTAGACCGGTTGGTGTACAGCTAAAACCCCAAAACATAAACAAGCTGCGCGGAAAGTCAACCACTGATCTCAGTACAGGGAATGCTGCTTTTGGTGAGAGAGCTCATTCAATGCAGAGCGTCGTGCCTCCAAAGTACGACGCAGTGTTAAACAAGCGCCCTGTTTCAACTGTCATCCCTGTGGCCACTCCACATGTTCCTGGTGAATTTAGGATCCCACGTTCTACGTCCATCGACAATAGCTATCTTTCAAAACATCCTTCGACCTACAAATCAACACCGAATTTAGACAAAACTGTTAACCACGCTGATGGCATGATCGGGTATGGCTCTCATCCGCATGAGGCGGATCGTAGCATGGCCTATAATAGACCATTCAGTTACGTTGGGCCAGACTCACCTGTACCAAGCGGTAACGAACTTCAAACAGTTGTAGCCACCGTCGTAGGAGCGGACTCATCCGAAAGTAAATCCGAGCTAACCGTTGTGGCAACGCCTGTAGAGGTGTTCGAAACGGGCACAGCAGCTCAAAAAAGCGCACCCCGGTCTCCGGAGAAACCCCCTGTGCCGCGAAAACCGCCCAGTTTATCTGATGCCTTGCAGGAAGCAGTGGCCGCTCGAGCCGAGAGGATGAGTCAGCAGTCCTCGGACACGGAAATGGAACCTGTTCAAAGGAGTCGGAAATATTCGGCTCCAGATAGTGTTGATTCTTCGTTCAGATTAACGGAACGCAAAGAAAGGAGATCTAGTGCTCCGACAAAAGTCAATCCCCGGAAGAAGTTGGAAGCGTCGGAGAAGGTTCGTACGGAAATAATGAGCTCTCTCGAAGAGACATTCATTGAAGAAGAGAGCGGGTGTAAATCACCGTTAAAGAACGGACGGTTTGATTTTGACACACGCTCGCCCAAAAAACCTATAAGTGACAGTGAAAAGACGCTTATAAATTCACAAACGGCCAGTTCTTCCTCGAAAGTTGAACGTAACGATTCGGAAAAGGACGGGCTTGGCTTGGCTTCGTCAAATGTTGTTTATAGTCGCAGCACAAACCCAACCTCCCAGACACGCGACATGAACAGACAGTTCTCGCTTGATTCCTCCGAGGCTAAACGTCAAACCACTTTAATAAAAAGTGACAGGTTAGAGAGGCAGATGTCAGAACCAGTTAGTGTTGAGCGCATTGTTAGCAGTAATGCAGTGCCCGCTGCACCTACACCACCCCCACCCCCTCCGTCTCAGATCCAGCTTAGCGCCCGTGCTAGCTCAACCAGTAGCCCGGTTCCACCCCCGCCACCAGTGACTCTTCCAATTACAGCGAAAAAGGACATTTCTGGGACACCTGCTACCACCGGATTAATCACAACGGATGCGTTGGCCGCGAGTAAATTAAAGCTTAAATCACCGGTGAAAGACGACAGCAATGTTTCTAAGGCTGAATCACCAGTAAGAAAGCATCCCGCACCGGCGGGTCCTGGTGACTCACGACATTTGGCCGATGAACACAGCAATCTTCTGGCCAAGGCTATTGCTGCGCGCGCAGCTCGCATTTCAGCCCAGCCTCATTCAGATACTGACTTGAGTGTGACGTCATCTACCTTGCAAAGGGTAAACAAAGCTGGTGTCGAGAGACGGCCCAGTTCCTCTGAAAAGACTCTTAACCAAGGATTAAATCTGGAGGCAAGAGGTGTAAATTCTCGTGGAAAGCCTTCGCCTCCTGTAGCGCCCAAGAAACGTTTTACGTCACCGGATTTGAGGCATAGCGCCCACGGGAGAGACACGGGTCGTAGCGTTCCTTTCGACGTTCCTGCTCCAGTGTTGTCCGAGGAGGACAGAACTGTAATGTTATTAGATGAAGTGATTCGGAAGGAAGCAGAGAGCGAAAACTGGAGTTTGAATTCTTGGAATAGTGGCAGTGACTCGAGCTCAGACGTTTTTGTTCCTCCTGCACCTGTATGGCCTGCAGATCATCAAGAGAAGGTTGAAAATGCGTCCCCTAAGGCATGGTACGAGAGTAGCTCACAGTCTCAGTCGGAGGAGAGCATTCCGAAAGCGTCTGAAACCGAAAAGTTTAACAAGACTATTACGACCAAGAAAGGCTTTAAAATTCAGCTGACTTTCGAGACAAAGAAGCCCGCGGAATCGCCGAACCCAACGAGAACTTCTCCCCAAACTGACTACAATGATATTGATCCCATTGAACCTGTCAAAATAAATATAACCGATTCTACTGCGAGAAAAGGCACGCCAGAAAACGTGCCTCTTAAAAAGGAAGGGAACGTGCAAGAAACCGATACTGTATCGAACACTGTTGTACTAGTGAATTCGGATAACGGGGATAACAGCTTTGGATTACCTCCGCCACTGTCATTTACAGATGCCGATGAACCATACACGGCATTAGACTCCCCTCCGCTACCTCCCCCACCAGAGTTTTCCCCAAGGGAGCCCAAGGTGTCTTTAAATACCCCAGAAGAAGATAACGCCGGCAGTACACCATCATCTGCAAGAAGCGACGATAGCGATAAGGTAAAGTAATTGTTTTAAAACGCTTGCCGCGAGTCCGAACTTTTCCAAAAAAAAGGGGGCGGGGTTATTTGTTGAAAAAAATGTACAGAGGATATTACATGGCCGCACGAAGATACGAAATTTCTCTTCTCTTGCTGAACAATTTTACTGGTTCGCCGGCTCATTTGTGAAATGTTTTTCAACACGAGAAGAGAAATTTCGTATCTCCGCGGGGCCATGTAATGTTCTATTTATGAAATAAACACCAATTATAAATACCAAACTATTTCACTAAAATATTTTTTGGCTGCGTGATCTTGACGTATGAATATAACATGTTATTTCCATGTTTTCATGCGAAAACTCGCTTGGTTTTTCATTGGTGTTTGTGTATTTAAATTGGGCTTAGATCTAGTCGAGGAATCTTGCTTATTTTAATATGGCTAATCTTGCTTGAAATCGAGGGAGGGAGGCGAGCGAACTATACTATGGAGATAGATGTGGTTGATATCATTGAAATTATTTTTTCCTTTCCAGGGTGCCGTCGGCTATACAGACATTTCCTCGATATTCAGTGGATATGCCAAGCCGAAGTGAGTATACATAGTCTGGCTTCTGTGCCGTATTATACTTTAAAACCTTGGTGTGATCTTGATCCCATTTTGTTTATTTATTTATTTATTTATTTATTTAATAAATTCCAAGTTGAAAAATAGGACTATTTTGTTGTTTAAACACCTGTTACATATGACATCGGTGATAACAATATACATTCTGATAAATAGAAAGCATCATCGTTTTTCTCACGATGTGACTTGAGATGTAGATCGCAACGTCGCTTACTACTAGTATTCAATATTGGATAAAATCGGCTCGTTAGCCTGTTCTCATTTACATCAGATGGTCGTCTGTGATATGTTCAGTTTTGTGCATAGATCCCATTTAGTTTTTGCGGGTATTTCTACTGTACTGAAGTTCTTTTTCTCTGGCGGATTTCTTTCAGGGAACCTCAGATGGAGAAGGCAGTGTTAGACTGGGACTGCAGTGACGTCTGTAACTGGCTGGATTCTATACAAATGTCACAGTACAAGGAAACGTTCATAGAGAACGACATCCAAGGAATTCATCTGCCTGACCTTAAAAAGTCCGAACTGAGAGAGTTAGGTGTTAAAAGTTTGGGACATAGAATGACTCTAGAAAATGCCATAGCAAAACTTTCTCAACCTCTGGAATCAAACTGTTGACGTCTACGGCTTGCTGTGTAGCTGCTTCAGTTTCCGCCATGGTGCGAGAGCGCGCAGATTTTCCACCACGATCGCAGAAAGAATACAATGGTATGATGGGGAAGTGCAACTTAGATATTAATGGTTTTTGTTGACATGCTACACTCTAAGAAGAGACAAATCAAATTTGGCTTTCTGTGTTTTACTTCAGGCAACGTAATGTTGGGAGAATCCACAGATTCTCAAAATGACTACGCTGTGGAGTGGTCAAACAGATATTAGATAGATTTAGAGTCACGGTTACGGCAAACGGCAAAAGTGAGATTCAAAACAGGAAATGAGCAGCTAAAAACAGCTCAAAACAATTCTTATGGATAGAACTGGTGTGAATCTACCGATGTTCGTGTAGTTATAATGACAGTGAACGGCAAGCAAAAGGAAAATCTTGGTCACCTGGTACAAACTCACGTTTGTCGTTTGCCGTAAACGTGACTCTAAGTCCGGTCTATTAATGTTTTTGTCGACAGTCTACAATGAAAAAAGAAACGAATCAAATTCGTCGGTTGCCGCAAACTTTGAATATGTCATTATATCTATTTAGGGTCGCCTTTTATCATGGCACTAGCACGCATGCGTTTCATGTTATTCATTCCAACACTGATAAACATACTTTTTTTAAGTATACGCGTTGGTTCAATTTTTCCCCTGGTTTGAATTTCATTCTCATTTGTTTCAAAATCATGATCAACAATTAGCATACACAATAAAAGGAAGATAAAGGTTTCAATAAGGAGAAATTCGAACCATTGCATATACATTAATTTTGTATCACAATCCTGCGGGATTCATTAGACTCTCGTACTTTTACTATACACAATCTTTAGCGCAAAAAGTGCGCGGTTGTGAGTGAGAAGCTGCGAGGAACGAAGGCGGAGGACCGAGAATAATAGAAATACTTAGACACTCTTTCTTGTTTTCTGGGTTGCTTACCTCGCTCCTTGTGGCTTTTGCCTTTACCTCTTTTATTGCTTTATATCGATCCGATGAAAAAAACATCCATGATTGCTCGTAGTCTAAGTATACAGTAATTGGGAAAAAGTCAGTTTTTCTGGGAATTTAATATGGTGCAGAAAACAAACAATAATAAATGTGGTTGGGAACTTTAGAAATGAATATCACAGTCATCCACAAGATAGTTTGTGTGAAGTGTTGTAAAATGGCCGCACTTACTAAAACGCGGAACACGAGACACATCAGAATACGTGAAAGGAATAAAACAAACAGAAAGAGCAGTTGACAAAGATTAGGGGGTAGGTCTCTCTCGTTTTCATTCGTGCTGAGTCTTACGGGTGCAGGGGGGTATTCCGGGTTCTTCCGGTGTTCCGGGTTTTTAGTGCGTACCTTAAGTGACAACGTGTGTAATCGACATGTACGTCAAAGAGAGAAAAATGTTGCTAAATTTATTTCTAAGAAATGTGCCTTCTAAAGCAAGCAGTTTTCAATCTCACTTCACAGAATTTAAATGTTAATTAAGTTAAATATTCATGTACTCTCGCATTCGTCGTTTATCGAACCGTGGCGAACAGAAATTGTAAGCATAGGGAATGTGTATAGTATTTTTGTATTTATCACTTGACCTAAGGTGAATTAGCAGTGTGTTCAAGAAATAGAAGCTGCATTTGCCAACTATGTGTAGTCTACAAGGGGGAAACGTCCATGCCATGTGACATTTTGTAGCAAATTTAGGAACCATCATGATTAAGTTCAACCAAAAGTGTCGGCCTTTTATAGTAATGGTAGTCCCATGTTTTTCGTCGAGTATCCAGATTGTCGTCAGTTTATAATCATTTTAGTGGTCATTGTTCTTTCCTTAATTGATTGTATACGTTTTAAATCGATTTTGAAAACAAATAAGAGGTGTAGATTCTTTTTCAGCCTCTTTTAACAAATTAGCAGTTGAAGTTAATCAGTAATTACAATTAATCTGCTTTTTGATAGACTTAACAATCATTTATTTTTGCATGTAATAAAGGCCTACCTTTCAAGTTGTTAGCTGCCTGTTGTTAGTTTTATTGCCCTTTGTGTTGTGTCATGATTTTCGCTGACAAGCGCATTTCTCTTTCTGTAGTCAGCACGTTTGCGTCTGTTGGACACGACGTCCCGAGGGATTGTTATGATACTGTTAAGTGCTGTATCACGATATGAAAAAAGTAAACAGACTATCATTATCGCTCTGTTTTTCTTTGCGCAGTCCCCACTACCTGAACGCCTGGAACAAGCCATTCAAGCCATCCCCCCCACCCCCCAGGGGGAAAATAGTTGGAAGTAGTTGGCGCAAAAAAGAACGGGCGCGCTAGAGAGAGACACTCGAGTCTACCCACCCCCTTCCCCTTCCCCTTACCCATGCCAAGAAGGTATTTATAATTCAAGACAGTCTTGGATTCTGGATTCCATGCTGTGTATTCTATGGACTAGATTCCGGAATCCCTGTCAGTGGATCTTGGACTCCGGGTTCCAATCATTATCTAGATTCCGGATTCCTTGAGCTGAATTACGAAATTCAAAGCCCAGGATTCTGGATTCCGCAAGCAAAAATTTCCCGGATTTCGGAATTCGCACTTATCTTACGTGGGGCGAAATTACAATCAGGAGCCTGATTCAATAGACGAGAAAGAACGTGTCTCTTGTCTTTCCGAATGACGACTCAACTGTTCTGCTTTATAAAATAACTAACATAGTACTCGCGCTCTGATTGGTCGAGAGGAGTGTTTGCATGAGAGTATGTAAACATGGTTGTGGCGTCAAGATGTTTTGTTTTTCACGCGCTAATCACGCAAGCATGAATTTGAAAAAGTTTTCAAGTTCAAAACTCGACAAGTTTACTTTATTTACCCATTCCTGCGTTGGCTAAAACTTGAAAAATCGTCACAAAGAAAGTGTGTCAATTTTTTTTTTTCGCTTAAGCTGACATTTTAAGCGATAAAAGTCCGTATTTTGGAAAGCATCTTTTTGCAAAACAAGAACTTATTACGCGTGCAAGACTTCGTGGACAAGACTTTGCGGCTGGTAAGAATTTCTCTTTTTAACAGTGCCATACAAAGAGTTTTGCGTTTTGGTTTGGGGAAAGTTATTTTATAAAAGCAATACAAAACTTTTTTTTCCTGTTTGCATAGCATGATATAAACAATCGAGGCGTTGGGAGAATCTCGACTTCGTCTCGGGTTTGCATAACTGTCTCGAATTCTCCCAACCCCTCTCGGGTTTTTATATCAGGCTATGCAAACACGGAAAACGTTTTCTATTGTTTAAATGCAACTCTATGCCTCTGACACCGCATTACTGATTCAATTTAAAAAAAAAGTGTTTTTGCAGCTCTCGAATTCAGTTAATTTTGTTTTGTTTTGTTTTGTTTCATCCAAATTAATCAACCATGCACAGGTAGAATGTGAAAGAATGAATATTTATGTATCTGTTCCTTTTTGTTCTGTCTGACACAGCGTTCGATGGGATGGTTTTGTTTTTTTTAGTGTTTTTCTACGGATATAAAAAAATGAACAACGCTTCTTTTACCCCTTTTTTTTTTTTTGGCAGTCCCCCCCACCTTGACGCCCTGAAAAAAACATTTAAGGCCCCCCCCCCCCCCCCACCCCCCAGGGGGAAAATAGTTGGCAGTAGTTAGCGCAAAAAAGAACGGGCGCGCTAGAGGGAGACACTCGAGTCTACCGACCCCCTTCCCCTTCCCCTTACCCATGCCAAGAAGGTATTTATAATTCAAGACAGTCTTGGATTCTGGGTTCCATGCTGTGTATTCTATGGACTAGATTCCGGAATCCCTGTCAGTGGATCTTGGACTCCGGGTTCCAATCGTTATCAAGATTCCGGATACCTTGTGCTGAATTACGAATTTCAAAGCCCAGGATTCTGGATTCCGCAAGCAAAAATTTCCCGGATTTCGGAATTCGCACTTATCTTACGTGGGGCGAAATTACAATCAGGAGCCTGATTCAATAGACGAGAAAGAACGTGTCTCATGTCTTTCCGAATGACGACTCAACTGTTTAGCTTTATAAAATAACTAACATAGTACTCGCGCTCTGATTGGTCGAGAGGAGTGTTTGCATGAGAGTATGTAAACATGGTTGTGGCGTCAAGATGTTTTATTTTTCACGCGCTAATCACGCAAGCTTGAATTTGAAAAAGTTTTCAAGTTCAAAACTCGACAAGTTTACTTTATTTACCCATTCCTGCGTCGGCTAAAACTTGAAAAATCGTCACAAAGAAAGTGTGTCAATTTTTTTTTCGCTTAAGCTGACATTTTAAGCGATAAAAGTCCGTATTTTGGAAAGCATCTTTTTGCAAAACAAGAACTGATTACGCGTGCAAGACTTCGTGGACAAGACTTTGCGACTGGTAAGAATTTCTCTTTTTAACAGTGCCATACAAAGAGTTTTGCGTTTTGGTTTGGGGAAAGTTATTTTATAAAAGCAATAGAAAACTTTTTTTCCTGTTTGCATAGCATGATATAAACAATCGAGGCGTTGGGAGAATTCTCGACAGTTATGCATACCCTCGACTTCGTCTCGGGTTTGCATAACTATCTCGAATTCTTCCAACCCCTCTCGGGTTTTTATATCAGGCTATGCAAACACGGAAAACGTTTTCTATTGTTTAAATGCAACTCTATGCCTCTGATACCGCATTACTGATTCAATTTTTAAAAAAAGTGTTTTTGCAGCTCTCGAATTCAGTTAATTTTGTTTTGTTTTGTTTTGTTTCATCCAAATTAATCAACCATGCACAGGTAGAATGTGAAAGAATGAATAGGTCAACCTGCCGTCACTTTTGACAATCAAAGGGCATTACCCACGCGCGCTCTGGTTGGCTGCTTTCCCTTACCAATGTTTAACATCCGGGACCTTGCAAGTGGGACGGTTTCCATGACTTCTTACATACATTGTAAAGTATTGACTACGTAGACTTTGTTTTGAGACGTTTGCCTCCATAGGGAGATATTCTTCGCCTCCTAAAATGAGGAGATCGACGATATTTCTTTTCTTTGCGGCCCTTTTGGTACATAGTTGGGCGATTGACTTCCCTCACTTTTCCATGTTTGAGAACGACGTCGACTTTTGGGACGAAGGTGCCAACAAAAGATCGGACTCGGCTAGTTCCAGTTCAAGTTCTAGTTCATCAAGTTTTAGTTCAAGCTCCAGTTCTAGCTCAAGCTCTGATTCATCAGATTCGTATCAGATCAAAGTCGAAGAACACGAGCAAAAGACGGACAAGTATGGAACTCACGAAATAACGAATATACACGAGAAGAAGAAGCCCGCCGGCGGAAACGAAACTTCAAGTAGCAAAACCATCGAAGTGTTTCGTTATCCCAATGGAACGATTCGTCGAAAGGTGAAAACCAACGGAAAAGGGATGCAGGTATAATTTTGTTTGCAAAAATTACCACCAGAGTTAGTATCTCAAAGACCAATTTTATTTCTTTTAAAAGTGTTTTAAACTCATTGAAATGGTCATCAGGATCAACGGGGCAAAAATCGCGAGTCTTAAGTCTGCCCCTTGTTTACGTGCAAATTTCAAATCGTTGAATATATGTACGTTCTACACATTCCTGTAAATTTTTAATGTATGTAACCTCGTCGTACTTTTCTCCACAACTTACAAAACAGACGAATGGACCTCCCTGCCCTGTGGATGTATGCAAAAAAAGTAAGCCCGTCATGTAGTACCCAGTCGATTGCTACCCAGTCAATAGGCCCTTTGTAGGTTGCCATTCACGTGGTACAAAACCGGCACATTGGGACGCAAACGTCGCACTGGGACAAGACAAGCAAAGGAAATTACCATTTAAAATTATGCATGCCTTTTGTTGGTCTTGCTCCAATGCGACTTTTGCGTCCCAATATCCCCATTTTCCATCCCACATGAATGGAAACCTGCAAAGGACCAATTTGTACTCACATTTTGGTCAAATTGGTACCTGCATTCGAGTAAATTTGTACACATAAAGATAGCGAAGTGAATACAACTCACTAATAATAAAAGCGTGCTACGCATGAATATATCTCGTTCTTTAAGCCACATGCCGAAATTGTGCACTATAAAAAATTAATGTATAATTAACAATTATTATTCCTCGAGCCTGAATGGGCTCTGAGTCAATAGGCCATGAGGCCTAAGGCCAAATGGGCTATTGACTCAGAGGCCGTGAGGGCGAGAGGAATAATTTGTTTTAGTAAAAGCCAACTAGTTCGTCAAAAATATTGAGACAAAACAACTTTAGCAAGTTAAAGCTAGACTTTGATTCTTTTTTTGCCGCCAAAAAGCTGGCGCTTTTCATTACAAGTGGGCTATAACATGTAGCCTAGTAGTAGCTCAACTAATTGGAACGCAGCATTGATAATGGACCACTTGTTGGATTTTACCAATTGACAATTATTCCTTGAACTCTAATTGGTTCTCAGAGTCAATAGTCAATGGGCTATTGACTCAGAGGCCATGAAGGCAAGAGGAATGATCGTTTTATTAAATTCCAACTAGTTGGTCAAAAATATCAAGACAAAACAACTTTAGCTAGCAAAACACGATTCAGCCGCCATTGTTTTGGTTTGCAAAATATACCCTAGTAGTAGCTCAACCAATCAGAACACAGCATTGTTGAACTTTGTGTGCTTGTTGGCCTAAATAAGGATAAGTAATTTAAAAGACTGAGTACAAAGCAACTAAGACTGGTAGTCAGGGAGCAAGTGTTTTCCGGTGGGAAGTTAGTGCTTAAAGCAGGCCACTGGTCTAGATATGTTGAAGGGACGTTAATGAACATGGGTATGAAATCGACCGAACTTGGGTATGAATGGACTTGGGTATGAATTGTCATGGGTACAAAACAGCTGTAAAATCATTGTATATAAATGTTTGGGGCTGTGTAGAGATGCTATGTACAGAGCACGTGTATACTTAAGAAATTTTTTGGTGTCTTATTCTAGGCTGAGTGCACCAAAAACGAAGACTGTGGTGACAAAAAGTTCTGCAGCAAATTCAGACTTCAGTGTCAACAATGTATCGATGGCTCAGGATGTTTCAGCAGTGATCAGTGTTGTGGAGATAAAGTCTGCAAGCTTGGCTGGTGCAAGTCTGAACCAAGTAAATATCAGTAGTTAGTATACAATGTACCACACAATGTGATCGAAAAGTGCTTTTTGTGAATATTGATTGGTTAGGCCAGGGGTGATTAGCCAGGTTCTATTAACCTCATGCAGCCAGCACACAGGAAATTAAGTTTTCTGAGCATTTGATAAATAAATTAAAGTACTTTGTTAGTCCATTCAGTTCAGCTTGTGCAAAGGAGTAAAATCTTTATAATAAAACAAAAAAAATATTATTTTTCATCTCAGTATTAGTGAAAGTGATAGTAACCAGTGAGCAGAGGTTTCTTCCCAGCATGGCTTTTAGAATTAACAAAGTTGTATGTGTCACTGTCAGCCGTGTAGTTGGTTTTTTAATGCCTCATTAAGTGGTAGATATTTACCTCACTGCTTTGTGGTTTGTAGTTGAATGATAATTTTGTCATGCACTCAAGACTACAATTGTCTAGGGCTATAGTCATTTTAGGTCTCGTCTTACAACTTTTGACTTTCTTCACTGCAGATTTTTTTGAATTTAGCAATGTTATTATTTGTTTTATAATCATGTTTTTAGAGCGCACTGGCCTTGCCAAGTCCCCGTGTGATGATGACAGCCAATGCAATGCAGGTCTGTTCTGTTCATACAATGTATTTGATGGTGGAAAGTGTGAAAAACTTAGAAAGGAGGGAGAATCATGCACCATGGGAATATTTGACAGACGCCGCCCTAGATGCATGGAAGGTCTGAGTTGCAAACGAACAAGGTAGGTACACATAGATCAAGTTTTTAGAAGCGCAGTTAGCCTAAATCCTGGGTTAACCCTGAGAGAGCTAATATATTGCTCCACAAAGCTGCAAAGTTTTGCAGATGTGTCTATGGTGGGGACATCAACTTGCCCCCAATCATACAAACGTCTGTAAAATTCCACGATTTTGCGGAGCCGTATCTTTCAAGTTTTCATCAAACCAGTTTCAAACTTGGCAACTTGACTGATTTTGTGGGTTTATTTCCAGCCATGTTGACTTATTTTTGCTATGGTTCCAGTCAAAAGTTGAATAAACTGGGGAAGGGTCTTTTCTTTTAAGGATTATAATACTTTGTTTATCTTCTGTAGTGGTTTTGCAGTATTCTTCAAATACAAGTGTTTGAAGGAGGGCAGTGTGGAGGATACATCACCCGCTGAGTCATCATTTGATTGGTTCAACAACTGGAAGAAATAGACTCCAGCCGAAGCGTCTTGAAAGACAGCTCATTAATTTAACAGAAAATACTTTATACTCCAGCAAGAGCGTCTTCAAAGAAAGCTCATTAATTTAGCAGAAAATTCATTAAAGTGTATAGGATACCTGTAGATTTTTGAGTTTTATTTAAGAGAACATTATATACTTAATGTCAGATCCGGAGGGAAACAGTTAGTTTTGTTTTCCCGAGAGTCAGGGGTTGAGGGAAAAAAAAACATCTTTTACCTTTTAAAAAATTATGGCCTCTCTAAGAGTAAGATGTAAAATTTGTCTTGTCATCTCCATCACGTTTAGAGGCAGCCGATAATTTTGAAAACTGGTGAACTGTAAGATTAAGATAAGGATTTTTGCGTATTTGTGTGTAGAATACAACAATAAAATCAGAAACTCCTCACTAGTGTGTGAAAAGAAATTAAAGTTGAGCCTCTTTGAGTCTCTTTTTTACTGAAAATAGAGTCCTGAACAATGTCGCGTGCTTTCTGTACTTGACGGCAGATCGTCCCATCAGCGAGGGAGTTGGTGAGGGGGTTCGTTAACTCGCCTCGGAGTCTCGAACTATTTTATCTCCCTGTCAACTGGGAACGAATAATTTGGGATACGACCTTATTAACTGGTGAAATGCTTTGAAATGTCAAAGACTGTGGTTATGGCTAGTTGTATAGAAATACTATAATTATGTTGGCACGGTCTTTTCAGTCAGTTGTGAGCTGTTTATGGTTGTAGTAGTATTCTGCAATCTCGATCCCATCTCCTGGACTTCTTATAAGAGGTGGGTTAGGAAAGGAATGTAAATTAGTCCCGTGAATAAAGTCTTTTTACCGGCCAATTTTCCAAACTAAGTCGGAGCAGCTGATTACCGAATGAGCTAACCGGCTAACCAATTATCCTAAAACGTACATCAAACATTAAAGAGGTGGGTATTAAAAGGATAATTAAAAGGGAAATTGGCTGGTCTTAAACAATGACTGCGCGCGATAAGCATTCATTTAAAAACTAAATGAAATGGTTTTATTGTTTTAATCCTCGGTCCAAGTTAGACTTCGTGTCGACCAAACCGCATACGACAGAGTTTATCTTGCAAGGGTAACAAGCGAACCCATTGAGATCGGAGTAACACAAACTCAGACCACCCACCCATAACTTCCGTGTGTTTTATTGGGACCATTTACTTCTCGCTTTGGTAAAAAGGTCATGACCAAATTCTACCTGTCAGGTCACTTTCTTTTCATTTATTTCATTGTTTATTTTGTCTTACTATAATCTGAAGTCAACACAGGCAATACATATCTAAGAGACATGGCCCTCCAACAGCACTAGTTAAGTTTCTAATATTTTTCTATCGAGGACTCTAAAAATATATAGAGCTTTTACAATACTGTGAAATCCTGTCGCCCCTAAAAATTTTGTTCTAGGGGTGTTGACTACATATTCAGTGTCATTAATGGTCATTCCTTCTTTATTATCTAAACGAATTAATAAATAATAGCGCCTCCATTAGCAAATTGCATTAGACCACGTGTTAGCCTGTATTTAGATTCGTAAGTAAACAACAACTGAAAGGGTAAAATCATTGTGTTTAGATCAGGGCTGGAAACAGGATTCCACTACTGAGATGAACAAGGCAATAATTCTGCTCCTAGTGCTGGCGTTGACTGCCCTTCAAATCGACGGTAAAAAGTCGAAAAAACATGAGTCAGAGAAAGAGAATGAGGTGAAAAGCGAAGATGGTGTTGACACCGAAGAAGAACCCGTCTTCAGGAGCTATTTCCCAGGATTCGCTATTCGTATCCCGGTACCGAATTTCGGCATCTTGTCAAACATAAGAGAGCGTTTGGACAATCTCTTCTCAGGAAAACAGCCTGAAGGACTTAGCGACTTCGTGCCGGGCGACAAAACGAAGTACAAGACCACAACCAAGACAAAAAATTCAACGCGCGGTCCGTTCAAGACATATACCGTGACACAGGAGACAGTATCCACGGAGAACAAGAGTTCGCCCCACGTCGTGTCTAAAATCTTCCAGTCTCTCACTACGCTTGACAAAGATAAGCTACTGTCCAAAGGAAAGAATGGCAAAATTAAGATTCCTTCGATGCAGTTCGAGCTTGGACCATTTGGACCGGCGTTTGAAGATGCCAAGGGAGAGCCGGTGGGTTTTTCTTTTCTTTTCCACTTTGTCTTGTGCTCCTAACTTGAGTAAAGTGCGCGATCTTTCAGTAAACTTCTGGGTTATCTTTATCGATCCTTCTCAGTTCTGGGCACTGTTCACAAATGTTAGCAAACGAAACAAGCTTTTTTTGTACAAATGACGGCGGAGTGATGTGTCTGCTATAAAAATTCTTCTTACAGACTGCTTAAGCTGTGCCATATTTCGAAATACGGAAGTCTAGTAAGAAAAATTCATTTACTCTGTGAGGGACTAAAATATATTGTTATGTCAATCCCCCATCATGCTGTCTATATACATTTTATCTTTTGTTTTTATATATCATGGAATTCCAGTTAGCTGTTAGGTTGAGTTTGCATTAGAGAATGGCAATCAGTGAAATTCCAAACACGAAAAATTAGATTCCTTGACGCGTTAAGGGTAAAAAAAGAAGAATCATCGAAGCATTGAAAATTGTATTTGTCCGAGTTTCCATCTTTGGTCTATCCTTGCCTTGAGCTGGTACCTGCCAGAGAACCTGCTAAGCTAAATACAGTCTCGGCTAATTGCTATCACGTTTATCATTGAGAAATCAGGGCCCAGTTGTTCAAAGGCCGATTAGCGCTAACCCAGGGTTAAATTTTAACCCTCTCTTCTTTTTCTTTTGTTCAAAAGCATTTTCCCAAATAATTTTCTCTCTTCTTTATTGAGTATCCAATCATCAAATTGTAGGCAAAAAGAATAAAGCTGAATTTGCTTCTCAAACTTTCATATCTGAAATCAAATTTTGCACTAACTCTTGATTAACTTAAACCTGTTTTGAACAACTCGGCCCAGGTATTTAAGGTGGAACGAGGATGTCAGAAGAGATTGCTTGATGACTATGAACGTCTTGCAAGGGAGAGCGTATTTTTAGCCAACGGGGAACTGAACAAATGTAATTAAACTGTTACTTAGTCGTAACATGAATAGAACTCAATTTGCCTAGTCCCTAGGCTTCATTTTTCCTTGAATTGCGGCCAAAGCTTTTCGGGTCACGTGGTCCATGCGAAATGTGAGGCCGTTTCCCGCCCGTTCGCCTCGGATACGTCACCGAAACGAATTGACCGAGAGGGACTGGGAAAACACTGTACAGGGACTAGGCAAGAACTCAATAATATTACAGTCAATGCTCCCTTTCAGCGGATATCCAGCCTAGCTATGTATATATGGGAAGCTCCGCAAATAGACCTAGCTGGCCGCTTTAATATGCATGGCCATGGTTTTTGTAAGCGGTCACAGACTTTATTAAATGTGTTTTTTTTTCAAGGGCAGCTGTAAGTAGAGCTGCTATGCTGTTACGATAGTGTCCTCTTGAAGAGTTTAGCAGTCGGACTGTCCAGTAAGAGAACAACCTTTGAACCAGGAAAAGTGTTAAAAGTGGTGTCTGAATCGGCCTGCATTAGCCTGAATCGTTATTACTCCCTCAGTAACAACGGGAGTAATAACGACTCGAAGTAATCGGATGAAATTCAGGCGCTAGGCCTGCATGGCATTGGGGCCACGATTAAATGTCCAAGGTATTACGGGAAGTGTTCGTTGTCTAAGTGTCGACTGAATTAGAACAATAAATAATAAAAATAAAACAAAAAAATAGGCAATCTCCCAAAAGAGGGCTAACTTCAAGGGTGATCCACGTCCAATGTTTTATCAGGTTTTATATGATTATTGTAAACAATCTGTGCGATGTCATGATTTGCATACTTCACTCTCTGTAACGTTTGTTAATAACGGGCGAAATAAAGACATTTTATTTAGTTATTCAAGTGAGGGTTTATAGGCAGGACTTATTGATAAATTGTGTAATTGAAGTGTAAAATAATTGTGGTTACCATTCAGCAACGCATATAAATTGCAAAAATATATGTATGTTCCCTGTGTCACTGAAACGTTATTTCGTCATGCAATTTCAGAAATGCAGCAAACCTGAAGATTGCAAGAAAGGTCTTTATTGTGACGCGTTCTACGGATTCTGTAAGAAGCTGTTGGACGCCGGAGAAGCTTGCACTCAGAGAGACCAATGTGACAGCAAAGGGGGCAAATACAGATGTACCTGGGGTCGCTGCATAGCAAATTCTGAGGAGGGAAGTGCAGGTTTGTCATTATTCCATGAAACCGTGTTCCTGCCTTTTCGGCAAGTTCACAGAATGTAGGTCAGTATCGTGACAATGTAACACTCTCTCGATTTTTTTTTTAATAATCCAACTCCCACCACATGTGAAACGCTGGGCGTGTTAATCCCGGCCTCTAGGACAGCAAAGCTGGCCTGGGCTCTTCTTCCTTTCCCTTTAAAAGGGAAAAAAGAATATTAATTGAAACAGCTTAAAATCTCACGACCCATGACCAATGACGCGATCATGTAAACTCAGGCAAGGTCATTATCACTACCAGGCTGTGATATCAGTTTTGGGTGTGTTGGTTGGTTGTTATCTTCTTGTGAAAACCAGTTTCAAGTTTTTCATGAATAAAAGAAACTTATCTAAAGTAAATATAATATATATATATATATGAATACGAGGCATCGTGGCCGAGCGGTTAGAGCACTGGACTTGCAATTCGGAGGTCCCGAGTTCAAGTCCCGCCCTGACCGCTAGCTGGATCTTGACGGTAGTCCCGAGTTCAAATCTTCGACCACGCTTGTAAATAGCCAGCTTGTTTGCCTCCAGCCAGTTGGGATT